>JAQQBS010001424.1:4326646-4423811 GCA_030347275.1 Microctonus aethiopoides
TTTTTTTTTCTGTTTATTTATTTATTGTCGATAGTCCTAAATAATTCGATGAAATATTTTATACTCGAAATGGCTTTGTATTATCCCTGAACAACAATGGAAAAATATTTGATAAGCACAAGTGTGATTTTCATACAGGAAAATATTGCAATATGTGTATATTTTTCAAAGTTTAAAAATGTGTATGAGGAATGCCTGTTATTATTTATTATATAACATACTTATATGTGAATGTATATAGGGGTGAATGTGATGGTATGATGTCGTATGTGTGTCACTATTGTATCGTGGCAAAAAGGAACGCTAAAGAAAATCCAATCGAGTGAGGAAAAACATTTTGAATATGACTTGCAGCTCCCTCTTCACTCACAACAAAATCAAAGCACGCAATATATCTTTTGTGTTTGTGTGTGTGTGTGTGTGTATATGTGGATATGGATACTCATATAAATATGACTAACAATACATATATGTAGAGATATAAACACATCAACCACGAAAGTGATTTTCCAATCTTCTTGAATGATAGACTGACATTGACACGCATATTCATAAAATACATAACCCCAAAAAAAAAAAAATGAAGAAGAGAAAAAAAAAAGAATATAATAATAGAAAAATTAAATTGAATAGAAAAATGATTGAAATAATATTTTATCAAGGTTATTATTGTTTGTTATATTTTTTTTAAAGCTTATACATTTATGTAGATAAGACACGTATGAAATTTAGAAATACAATTGACGATTGGAGTTAAGAAAATTCAATACACAGCTGAGGCTTTTTGTAATATAACACAAATGTATGTGTATATAACGTATTGATCTAAATATATCGTGTGCGAGCCAAACGTTTGTTTAACCCCTGAAAGCTTTTACCTAAACTGAAAGCTATCCACACGAGGGTAAACTCATGATGAACGCAAGAGCTTTTTCGTTTTCATTGTCATGGAATGAGGATTTTATTTTTTATTATTTTCCTTTGCTTTTATTTTCCTTATTTATTCTTTCGTACACATATTAAATAACACATGTGTGCAAAAATGTGTAAGTAAAGGTGGTTTATACATATACTTATTACATATATTGTATTGCATAGGATAAAAATAGTCTCATGTGTACGGTGACAAAGATAAAAATCCAATCTGTTGATTCGATACAAATTATTATACGATGGAAAGTGGCTGTGAATAAGCCACTTCCATTTTGGAAATAGGGTCGCGCACAATATCGTCGTTGTGTTGTACGTGGAAAGAGAATAAATTCACGCGGAGATTTTTTTTTATATATATGTACCTATGTATATAAATTCGAGAAGAAAAATATGGCGAATAGTAACGATAGAAAGTGAGGGAGAATAAAAATACTAAGGAGAAGAAAAGAAAGGAAAAAAAAATAATACTTTGAGAAGGAAATTGGGAAAGCAAATATAGTATTCTGAACCGATTAAAAGCAATTCTTTTTCTCCACACGACACAGACACATTAATTACAAATGAACAGTCACAAATTTTATAGCAGCAATTATTTTTCCTTACACGCTCGCGTTGAAATTACAATTGCAATAATAATTCATTTTTTTTTTTTCGTATAACCATACAATATTAAATTCGATAATATTAAATTATTTTTTGGTTTAATTTATTTTTCTTTTTTTTTTTTTTTATTCGTTGTTGGGTTTTATTTGTTTATATTCTTGGCTTATTTTTGAAATTATTTTTACAGGTGACGTGGGTGAGACGCAGGGACAGACAATTATTAACAGTTGGAAGTGATACTCATTCAATGGACCAACGTTTTGTTGTTCGACCATCGGCCACTGATTGGACGTTGAATATAAAAAATGTTAAACACGAAGATGCAGGACTGTACGAGTGTCAGGTAAATCCAAATGGAATAAAAATTAACAAAGCACTAAAATAAAATTGCAATAAATAAATAAATAATAAAAATATCTATGTATGAAATATAAAAAAATGATGAATTAAAGTGAATGAATGAATGTGAATTAAATATTTTTTTTTAGTTGAAAAAAAAATAATTAATGAATGTGTAAATAAATGATAGGTACCAACTGAACCTATGCAACATAACTACGTGAAATTAATGATTACTGAGGCATATTCATTAATTCCTGGTGGTCCTGATCTTCATGTTAAACAAGGATCAAGTTTACGATTGGAGTGCCAACTAATGGCTGCTACTGAACCACCAACATTTGTTTTTTGGTATCGTCAAGAAAGAATGATAAATTACGACGCTGAACCAGGGGTAAAAGTCGAGGCAACAAAGAATGGTTCAATTTTATTGGTGAAAAAAACTAAATTAAGTCATGGTGGTAATTACACGTGTCATCCATCCAATGCTCGTGCATCATCAGTAATGATTCATGTCATTGAAGGTGAGAAAAAAAAATAAATAAATGAATTTAATGCTTATTTATTGTTATTAAAACGCTTTAAATGTAATATTAATTCATTAAAAAAATCTCAAGCTCGATAAAGAGAGGAAAAAAAAATAAATATTTTAATTAAGCTCAATATAAAAAAATAGAAAAACAAAATAAATAATTAAATAAATAAATATATAAATAAATAAATTTCGTGTATTTATTGTTATTACTATTATTAATACGCTTTAAATGTAATATTAATTCATTAACAAAATCTCAAGCTCGATAAAGAGAGGAAGAAAAAATAATTAGTTTAATTAAGCTCAATATTAAAAAATAGAGAAAAAAAATAAATAATTAAATAAATAAATATATAAATAAATAAATTTCGTGTATTTATTGTTATTAACACGCTTTAAATGTAATATTAATTCATCAACAAAATCTCAAGCTCTCTAAAGAGAGGAAGAAAAAATAAATATTTTAATTAAGCTCAATATTAAAAAATAGAGAAACGAAATAAATAATTAAATAAATAAATATATAAATAAATAAATTTCGTGTATTTATTTTTATTACTATTATTAATACGCTTTGAATGCAATATTAATTCATTAACAAAATCTCAAGCTCGATAAAGAGAGGAAGAAAAAATAATTATTTTAATTAAGCTCAATATTAAAAAATAGAAAAACAATTAAATAAATAAATATATAAATATATAAATATACATATAAATAAATATATAAATATATATATAAATATATATATAAATAAATAAATAAATAAATAAATAAATGAATAAATAAATAAATAAATAAATAGAACTAGAATTAAAAAAGAAAATTTTATCTTATTATTTTTCTTATTTTTTTTGTATATAAATTATTTTGTACATTTAATTTTATTTATTTTTTTTCTCTTTCTTCCCCTTATTACATATCCGAATAACAAATAAATATATTTTTCCAGCTTGTTGACAAAATTGAATGTTCACTCTCCAATTTATTTATTTTTTCCTATCTTTTTTTGACATAATTCTCTCATATATATTTCAACTTGCCTATTCTTGATCATTGTTCTCGTTAAACAATTCTATACATGTCTCTCATTCTAACCTATATATAACATTCGCAGTTCTCTCCAAAATGTATGTATTTTATATACACGCAGATAAATGTACATATACAATACATAGATACATAGATAGCAAGAAAGCCGCGAATTTCACGGTCCATAAAACCAAGCGAGAGGGTCTGCACATGAATTTAGATATTCTACATCGCGCCATTTATATACAAACTATATAAACGACGTATATGCAATAAAAAAAAAATGAAGAAAACAAGAAAGGGTGTTGCCAAGAATTTCCAACATTCCACCAAAAATCTATGTATAGACAAAATTTATATTACACATATCTCATTATTTATATTTATTTCCCGTTGTCAAGATTTTATTTGCCAATTTTATTTCCAACCATAACGACGTCAACAATTTTCAGAATCACAACGATAAATTCTTAAAAATCAACGAATTATTTATTTAATATTTCTTCTTCTTCTTCTTCGTCTTCTTAATCGTTAATTTAATTTTATAAATTTATCTGTCTGTTCGTATTGATTTCAGAGGAAGAAAAACCAGCAGCAATGCATGGCGGTGGTGATCGTACAAATTCATCAATAAATTTAACGTCCAACATATTGCTAATTCTATTGGTAAATTTTCTTTTGCCAATACAACAAATACAATGTATATATACTATCAACTATTTGGCAACGTGCTTCACGTGACTAATCAATCAAGTCCGTTGTATATCACGAGTCAATTCTCGTGTGCTCGTACTCGAGCGAGTGGAGTGACGTGACTTGGATAAATTTCTTACCATCTGCCATTGATTCCCTTGACGTCGTCTCCAGTTGTACTATCCCTTCCAACCCTCCACGACCTCTTCCACCACATCCACCCCAATGTCAAATAGTTCTTGTCCTCCCTAACTCTCTGAGGAGGAGAAAAAAAAAAGTAAATCGAAGAAATAAACGAGAGGAAAAAAAAACAATTGACCTCTTTGTCAATTGTGAATTGCTTCACTTCGAGTTTTTCACTATTTAATTCGACTGATCATTATCCTCCAAATGATTGATAACATAATTATTATTATTGTGAATGTGCCTGTACGTCTGTGTGTATATAAACGAATAAATGCGAATACGATGGTGGTGCAGATGCACAAAAAAAAAAAAAAACAATTCAATAGAATAAATATAAAAACAATTTCGCTTTAGTTTAAGTAGCGAAGATCACTGTACGTGCTTTTCCTCTTCCTTTCTCTCTCTTTTTTTTTCTCTCTCTTCTTGTCTGTGCGTTTGCTTTTCGTATTGTTGTATATATTGCAGTGTAGCAATCGTCGCTTTTGCTAACGATAACCACTCTCTGAAAGAGCGGAGAGAAATAGTGAAATAAATGAAACTATATAAGAGAGAGAGAGAGTTGGACCATTCACGTTGTAACTTTAAATGTGTTACGATTCGCCAATGTCTACTTGAAACTTATTGCACGACGGTAAGACAGAGAAATTGAGAAGGAGAGTTAGAGAAAAAAAAAGAGAGAGAAAAATAGGAGATGTTGAATTGTGTGAAAATGGGCCACTAACAAATATACTTTCTCATCTATGTGAATATATGTAATGAGAATGAAAAATAAAAAATACTTGAGAATAAAATAGAGAAAAGAAAAATAAAATAAAATAAATAAATGAATAAATAAATAAAAGTGGAGCTTGCGAATGAGTGAGAAAAAGAAGAGAAATAAGCTTCGTGCGCCCACGATAGTTGTAAACTCAATTCACGTATATATAGATGTGATGTATATATATATATATATATATAAAATTTTCTGGCGAAACGAGAGCGAGATATATAATAATTAAATTATAAAAGTTATTATTGAAACAAATAAAAATAACAAAAAAAAAGGGAGAATAATGATAAAAAAAAATTAAACTTTAATTGAATTATTTATATATAATTGTACGTGTATTTTGTTGATGGAGAAAATAATCTCAATAATTTTTCATGCATTTTCCAACGTGTATAATAATGATAATGAAATAATAATTCTAAGCAAATGAAAAAATGAAATAAAAAAAAAAAAGTGAAATATAATATACAGGAAAAAATTTTACGATAACTAATTCGCATAATTGAGTGAGGGGTAAAAAGAGGAAAAAGGGCAGATAGTATTTATATATTATACAATGGAAGTGGTTAAATTACTCGGCAAACAAATAGTCGGAAAGTAACTTTGTATTTTTAATTAACGAACCTCAGCGACATTCACTCGTTTGCATTTAATTAACAGAGCTTTGGTCAATTATGCGACATGTTCATACATAGTTATAATAAATATAATTCTTGACTCTCATTTCGCCAAATAATATACACTATACGTGATTGCACGAAGTAATTGTTTGCTATATTAATAAATTAAATAATATAATATTTAATAAATAAATCTACGTACTATTATTGATAATTAAAAATTAATAACTGTCATTCTTATTCTCAATGTATTAAATAATTGCTCACTTAATCAATAACACATATACTCGTGTGATTGATGTATATATTCATTAATAATTATTAAATAAAATATAAAAATATATTTATTTGTTATATGTAAATTTCTTTTTCACCAAATTAAGTTATTAAAAAAAAATAATAATCGCAGCATTTAATCTTACTCGATATCAATTATTAATCTGTAAAATAAATATTTCTTTATCTAATTCATCTAACAAAAATAAATTTCGCAGTGGAAAAAAAAAATTATTTATCCTTTCAACTCTACTAAATTATTATCCTTTTATTTATATATATGTATATATATATATTATTACTATGAAAAAAGTATCATTGACTTTACAAGCTCATAATCCTCACTAATAGATCAATTACTACACACCATGCTATTCAACGATTAAGCCATTTTATATAAAAAAAAAAAAAAATTGTCAGGGGAATTTATTTTATCGCCATTTATTTTTTTTTTCTCTCCATTTTTCTCTTTAAACCGATATACGATAAAAGCCTATTATCTCAACACATTGAATGAATCCTCAGAGAAATCATTACATATAATCGTACATGTACATACTCTGAAAAAAAAAAAAAAAAAAAAATCCCATTTGATTTAATAGACAACCTTTCACTTGCCTTTGTACTATATATTTTACGACTTTCGAATGTCTCAAGGACACGAAGTTAAAGAGAGGCTATTGCACTTTGGAAAAAAAAAGCTCAAAAAAAAAAATAAATACTCTTTGGATTCAATACTTAAATAAATAATTCATCTAAAAAATAACTGTTTATTACAGTAAATATTTAATATTTAAATTCTGTCATAATTTCTTTATAATAAAAATTTTAAATATTAATTTATATATAAAATTTCGTCTGAAAAAATTATATATAATAATTTTAAAAACTCATTTTCTTAAAGTATATATTATATTATACATAAACACATTAACTGTTGAATATTTTATCATGTTAAATAATGCAACATATAATCTGGGTAATTGGTTGTTACAACGCGATATTAAACATTGTTGAAAATAAGCTGGAAGCTTATATAACAGACATTTTCATACATTATTAATAAATAGAGGAAAAAAAAAAAAAAAAAATAAAGGTTTACTAAAAGATTAATGAAAAAAGTAAGATAAAAAATATTATAAAATATTTAAAAGACGCTTCATTTTTTTTTATTTTTAATTTTATTCTTGTTTTCTTTTGTTATATATTTATTTTTAAAACTTTTTTTTTTTCACATTATTTATTTTTAATAGTTTCTCCAGGTTAAATGAAAAAAGAGGGTCATACATCGGTGATATGTAGGCCAATTTTCCCTCCATTCTACATGTGTATATGTATACAACTACACACCCTCTACCCTTCTAACACCACGCCCTCAAGGGACACCGTAGGAGAATTGAGTTGAGAATTGAATCTCGAGGAATCCTGATATCGCGTTTCAGTTAAAGTTTTCACTTGTGTTGTGCTTAAAAAGAACGAAAAAAAAAAAAAAAGATAAATAAAAATAAGAAAAAAAAAATCTATATGACAGAGGCAAAGGGATGAAAAAAAAAAAAAAAATAGTAAAACACGTGGGGTTTATTCTGCACCACACTTTATATATTTCAAATATAAAAGAAGAAGAATTGCTTTCATAGCACATAAGGTATCGATGATAAGAATTCGCTTTTCAATGGTTTCATTGTCAGAAAAAAAAATAAATAAATAAAAATAAAAATAAAAAATATCAATAAATTGTTCAAGGCTGATTTTTTTATTTATCCCAGTTCGTCAAGAGTATATAATACAAATGGGATTATTATATAAAGCATTTACCAAACCCTTTAACCGTCGAATTTTCATTTCATTAATTATGACAAAAGGAAGTCGGTTATATTACATTTCTGCGAGGCAGAAACTCACATAGTTATTCTTACTTATCTTATTCCACCTAGAGGATAACAAAAGCTTACTAATTACTCAAAACTAACTTGCATTTAATCCATCGCGAACCTCTTACCAAGAATTCCTCTACACCATTAAATACATAAATAATACATTTAAATATACATTTAACATTCTTGCATAAATTAATAATATATTTTGACATTCAGAAAACGAGAACGAATTAACATTTATATCTACAATTTAATTCGCTAACAATCTCAAATACTACTAAACATACACAAGATACTAAAATAAAATAATGTTTAACAATATATATACATAATAACATAAAAACACCATAATTATCCAAATTGTTTTGCCCTTGTAATTTTGAATAATAAAAAATTCAAAAGATTACATGGTTAATTCAAGGGTTAATGAAACCACATTATTACTATATGTGTATATATTATTATTATTATTATATATAATGTTTATGCTTCTTGCGTGTTACAATTCCCTCAATCCCAAATTTCCCTACCTCTTAACTTACCATACATCATATAATAAAAACATTTTCCCTAATTTAAACATACTTCTAGCAATGTCCCACAAGTCTTTATTCATTCGCCTCACTAATTAAACATTTTCCATTTATTACATACATATTATTATTCATTTTAATTTTTTTACACATCACATACTCCACCATTTTATCACTTTAATCAACAGCAACAAAAAAATTTCCAATACAATCTCCTATCTAAATTTTAATTTCCAACAGAAAATTAAAATGTATCTATGAAAAAAAAAAAAACTGACTGAAAACGAAGAGAAAAATATATATATTTTTTTTTTTTCAAATATTGCAATCACCATATCTCGCGCAATGCGCCATCAATAAATATTGGCTTAACTTATACATATATATATACATAGATATATCTACGTATATCCAATATAACAAAGGAAAATGAAACAGAGATAGCGAGAGGAATCGTGCGGATAAAAAATGTCACATCGATATCGCGCTCAAGCGTTTCACAATGCAGAATGCCATAAGCCGCATGTTACTATTGGGATTAACATTGAACCAACGCTGCGAGAGGAAGAAAAACACACTAACACACATTCAAATATATATATATACATATAAAATGAAAGTTTGAATATCTATATAAACTTTTCGCTCGTCTTTTCCAATTCTTTTCATTTTCTTTCTTTTCCGCTCTCTGGCCTTTACCATCAGCCAAGACACAACGTTCGCTCGCAATAATCGCTGTGAATGACAACGTGAAATCGATATAAAATAGTTTATATATATATATATATATATATATATCTATCTACAGTGTGGAATAAAAAAATCAGAAAATAGTTGAGATGTATAATCAAACGAGAGATATAAGATAAAAAAGAAAAAAAAATTTTTATATATCCATCAATGACTTCAATCTCAATTCATCTTGGTTTGAAAGAATTTTATCTCTCTATGTATGTAGATATCTATATATAATACGTGCAACTACGTGTGTATGTGTGTGTGCTTAGAATTGAAAAAATGTCATGATGAATAAGGGAAGAACCACCATCTATTGTTCAGGCAAGTCATTGAGGTTATTCGAAATACAGCAGGGGAAAAAAAAATATTTAAAAGAAAGAAAAAAAGAAAAAAGGTGAAAATAATTCGTGTCACAACGAGTCTATTATATACATTTTCTCGTACAATGTACAAGGTCACTTCTCAATCACTCGGTTTTATATAAATGCAAGCAGAGATAAAATAAAACTTAATATCATACCGAAAATTGCATGAATATTTTCAAGAAATAATATCACCTATTTTATAGTATAAAAAAATTTTTTTTTAATTTCTGTTAGTAAAAAATGATGCATTGTTTAATTTAATTATTTATTATTACAATACTCATGAATAATGAGTCGAAAAAAATTTTTAAAACACACAATTTATAAATTTATGCTAAACAAAACGCTCGAAGAGAATAGAAAAAAAAATTGGAATAATTTAATGAATATGGTATATTAATTAATGATTTTCTCTTTAATAAATTGTCAGTTGGCCAGTAGAATAAATCACATGATCTAATAAATACTTCTCTTTCATTCTGCGAAAAAATTTTTATCCCACCAGCACAAACAAGTGTTCAAATAAAAAGCACTTGGGGATTATTTTCATTGCTTCCGACACAAAGACAATAACGTTTTTTCCACTTGACTTGTTTTATACGTGTCTACCGTTTCTCTATTCTTCAACATTTAGAGACGAGAATTTATTGCTCTATACATATAATACACAGCTGTATTTATACACGTATATATTTTGGAATTAAATTGTTGCTTCTATATATAACGGTAATATAATTAATGAGGTATGCCTGTGACAATTGACGTGGATAATTAGTAACGTCGCGTGCACTAACGTTTCATGTCGATTTCATTCCAACAAAATTTTACAATGACATTATATATAAGCACATATAATATATACACATATAATTACATGACAGTAGTGTATATATATATATATTTAAATACATGTAAATACAAGGCAATATTTAATATAAAACATGAAGTGAAGGAAAATTTGATAAAACATTTATGAAATAAATTGAATGTGAATAAATTAATAAAATGAATTATATTATAAATTAAATTATTGTTGAATATGTATAGATAATATTTATATATAGATAATAGTAACAATTATATTTGACAATGTGCTGTCACATTGGGTATAGAGCAATAAAAAGAAATAAAATAAAAAAAACAAAGAAGACTATGAAATAAATTTGAAAATAAAAGAAAATCAATGAGATAAAAATAAAAAAATACTCGACACGATACTTTATACGAAAAGAGATATAGGCAAAGTGCATTTGCTCGCTTCGAAAGAGAACTCTGCTTTGGAAAAATATAAATTGCCTTGAGAACTTTGCGCTTTCGAAAGCAGCCAACGTATCGAGAAATTTCATCGCAATATATACATTTACTATATGTATATATATTCGTGTCCTGTTTCTCAGTCTTATAAACCTTTTTATTCAATTCTATCTCGCTTGTTCTTGCTATATAAAACATGGCCATTACAATCGACAAGCAGTGGCATCGAACGCGCCTAGACAAGAAACTTTCTCGTATTTTTTTTTTTTTTTTTTTTTTTTCTTTATTATTATTCCGATATCAGAGGGCGCGCAATACTCCCGCAGGCAATTTTTCTCCCTAGTCGCAAGAAGAATTAGAGAATGTGTGTGCTGAACAGAAAGTAGTTTCCTCCTCACTCATTCCTTTGTTTTATCATTCAATATTTCCTCTTTCATTTTATACCGCCGGGCATCAAGAGTTTGCGTACTCAACGCGCGTCCGTTTTACTACAGGAAAGGAAAATTTCACACTGGCCGCTGTTACCGAAGGAACTTTTCGGGTTGGTACAACCGACCTATTTACTTAATTCCACGAGGAGATCCGGAATTTTCATCATGACTATGATGAAAATCCACTAACTATAAGTAAGTACTTTATATATGTATATTTATAGACACCCTCAACCCTCGACCTTTTGTCTATATTTCCACTTTCATTCCCAAAAGTTACTCCCGACGATTAATGTGCAAATGCTTATCTGCAAAATCGTAAAATCTACACACCCTTTATAGATATATTACGGCTGATAAATAAAACGCAATTTATTTCGAGTGATAAGAAAAAAATAAAGTAAAAAGAAATAAATAAATCTTAATCTGTTGAGATTTTTTTTTTTTTATATATATACATATATATTATATATGTACAATATAGTTACTCTTTTTTTTTTTTTTGTTAATTAATTTTATTCTTTGCAAACAAATGAATGTAACGTCAAGTGGATAACTATATTTTTTTTTATTTATTTATTTTTTTTTTATATAAAGTTTGGGATATAAATGAATGTGTGCAAAATCGGCTGGAGCACTAAAGAATTTTTTTCGTCTGCAACCGAAAAGAGGATGTAAAAAGTGGAGGAGAAAAAAATATAAAAGAGGGAAAAATACATCAGCTTTACCAACGGTTCGAGCTAATGGATTAACCGCGACCTGGAAAATGTTTCCTCGTTAGTGTAATTATCAAAACGACGTGGAGAAACGATGAGAACGAGCCGTGCCGCATATTAGAGTAACGGAAAACGAAAATGCAAAATGAAGAAAAAAATTATATGTGAATAAGTTGAATTATTGATTTCAAAAAATTTTTTCAAAGTAATATTACATATTTTATTGCTTATTTTTTTTTTATTTATTTTATTTTCTGAATTTAGGAGTAAAATTTCTATGCAATTAATTTTTTTTTTTGTGCTTTATATCTGGACTAACACGATGAAAGTAAGAAATTAAAAAATTTCTCGCATTATCAACGAAGCGTTGGAGAAAAGTGCAAACATTTAATATCAAAAAAGAAGCGATAAAAAAATTGTTTTAAAAATTATAAAAATAATTTCGAAACTTTTTTTTTTTTTCAAGTTGCCTACACTTTTCACTGGATTATAAAATACAAATAAAACTTATGGAAAATTAAATAAAAAATATTCTGTGAGTAATATTAATTTCTTGAGATGAATTTTAATATTTAAAAAAAAAAAAAAAGGAGAAATTAAAATATCAATAAATGATTGTATAATAAATTTTTCAATCATTGTCGACGAATAAATTATTATTAAACTATGCACACAAATAAAAAAATATCACTCGTTGTTTTTTTATTTTCGAAATATGCGTGAAAACTATAAACAAAAATAGCGCACAATTGTTCATGAGAGTATATTATTCCCCAGTGATACAATGCACAGTCCGCTGTCCATATAATGCTAAAAGCATTCCCAAAATAGATGAAAACAACAAAACAATCCAAACGAAAAAAAAAAAAAAAAAAAAAAAAAAAAAAAAGCAAAAAAAATTTTTTAATTTTCAAGCACAAAAATAAACAAAGAATAATTCATTCATAAATGTTTATTCCTACATACGACATGTAAACATTGATTCATTGAAATAAAAAAAATAAATATTCATTTCGTCATAAATTTAAATAATAACAAAAAACAAACATTTTCACAAAATATTTTTTTGTCATTAATTATCTTCAATTCAAATTATTCATCATCCCGTGAAATATTTCAATAAATCATCCTACTATAAACATAAAATGTAATCAATTATTTTTCAATTTAAATTCAAAAATAATTAACATCAATTTATTATTTAATTTCCAAACTATTTCAATTTTATAAATAACAATTGTCCTCTCAATTTCATTATTTTCTCTCCCAATATTCAACATCAATAATGCAAATTAATTAAATCAAATCCATTCTCAATCATCATCTCTGTTTAAAAATAAAATATAAATAAAAAAAAAATATATATTAAAACTCACTCTTGAGACTAATCATGAAAATGACTCTCAGAATTTCCCCACTGCGTACGTATCATCAATACAACGATACCGAACATTGCCTATACCAACAAAATACCCATTTGAACATACAGATATGTAAACACATACATAAATAAACAAATACATGTATCAAAGGTACGTATATAAAGTTGAAAATACATATTATACATGTGAGAAGATATATAAACCTGTATATAAATATAAAGAGCCAGCTACTGAAACCTTCATCCACATACCTGCAGTATTTGCTAGTTTGTTTACTTAGTGATGAAGCTACACAAGCTGATAACGTCTGTAACATTTCAGCTGGATGATGTCTATTCATTCAAAATAGCATACTCTCTTGATAGGCAAGTGATAGTCATAGTTTAGAAAATGAAGAAAGGAAAAAAAAAATAATACTGAAAGAGAAAAAGAGGCGAAGAAGAAAGGAACAAAGATAGTACGATACATATGTATTTATATATGTATACGTACATATATGAGCATATGAGAAGTTTGTCCATCAACTCGGCCGCAATCCAACAACGATGGAAAAGATAAAAAAAAAAAAAAAAACAAAACTGCATTGATAAAAGACAAATTAATGCGAAGCAGATTTGGGTCGACGATGCGAATTATAAATTTTTTTTTCCTTCTCTTATTTCCATAACATTTTATCATCTCTTTCCTCATCATTAAAGAAGAAAAAAAAAATACATAAAAGATAAAAAACAAAAATGATATAATAAATAAAAAATTATTTGTTTATTACGTCATCTTTACTTGAAACAAGTTTATACACGTTTCAGTCAGAGTAAAAAATTTTTTATAAACGCGTATAAATGTCATGTTTCCTTTAAACTGATTACATGTATATAACACGACGACGTCGACGACCAACAACGACAAGTGAAAGAGAGAAATGAAACTTTTGACAACAACTATTACGAGGTCATTCAAGTATACACGTCGATTTCTGGTTTAAAGTGAAGAGTACAGAGTTTCACAACTGAGTTTCCACATTGTACATACATATATCTAATATATAATACAATACATACACACAAAAGGATCATATACAGTATACACACACACACACATATCAACGACAGAAAGAACAGAGATGAAGCTTTATAAATTCTCTATACCCATATATATTCATATAATTGTTCATGCAGTGTACCATAAATTTGTGAACACAAACCCATGAATATCGACTTTCAATATGACATTAGTGCCATGTAAATTTATATCTATATATTTATTAGTGAGGATATGTATGTGTATATCTATATTAACGTGTATGACCAGCGTTAATTTCAAGTGCCTCGGTTGTACTTGCCATGAAAATTGGAAATTCCAGACTGTATTTTGAAGTGTTCACTTCACAAATATATTATATTGAGGGAGCTGACAAACAAGAGAGTGAATATGTGTATGAACAAATACCAAAGTGAACATATACACCTTTGTTGATTATTTACTACTTTATCATCGTTGGTAATTGTTACTAACTATCATTTGCTAATTTAAATTCATTCATATATCTAATTTTATATATTGTATTTTTTATGGATATTAATATTGAGACGTAATTCAATAATTAATAATGGAAAGAGAAAAATAAAATGATAAAGTTCTGATTAATATAAAATAATTAAATAATTATAATTGAATATGAATAAATAATATACGTCAATAATTCTGAAATGCAATCACGATAACAAGTGGGAAATAGTATTGGTTCATATACGCGTACGTTTGTGAGAGCTGAAATATAAAAGGAAAAATTACAAAGAAGTTGAATGAAAAAAAAAAATTGTAAAATAAAAATAAAAAAGGAACTCGATTAAGAGTCAACGCAACGAGCTTTATAGTGCTTCGCTTTTTCTCCCCTCAATTTCTCCATTGCTGATATCACAAATCCAATCGAGTAATACCCGCGAGAATTCGACCTCGAGGGCAGTGAAACATTGAACGAAAATTTTATATATCTATGGATATATATGACGATATCTATAATCGCTTTGTGCCATTATCCTTGGAGGTCTATTACGCTGAAATATGCATGAGAATTGAAGATAAAGAGCAGATAGATAGCAAGAGCGAGGGGAAAAATAGAGGAAGGAAGTGAAAGGAAGTAAAGAGAGAACGTTAATAGATGATCGATCGTCAATAAAGTTAAGCTCCAAATTACGCATTTAACCGCATCACCACTATTCGATTTTAAATCGTTGCAATATTCATTCTCGTAATAATAATTTCATCACTTATTACTGTATTTTCCTTTTATTAATCCAATCTTTATTGTTATTTCCATTCAAAAAAAAAAAAAAGAAACAAATGACCTTTTATCATTAAGTCAAAAAATAAAATAAGAATTCACATGAAAAAAATATTAGAGTACATATATCCAGCTGAAATATATTTATTGGTGTATGTATGTATGTATATTATATATATGTACACTTATATATTTATATACCACGCAATAAGGATATATAAAAAGGACGAAAAGTTGTGTATTTTACCCTTGGGAAAGACAGAACGATTGTCACATAGATGAAACCACAAAGATAAGTATAAGTTCCTGACCATCAATCGTGAAGAAGAAAGCTACCCGGGGCTATTGGTATTACACCACACTGTGCTCAATTCACGTACAACATTGTTCATTCTATATATCCTTCCACCCATCCAATGTCTATATACAAATAAATTATATCTATAGATATCTATATAAATATATATCAAACTTAACCTCAAATTATTATCGTTCAATTGACTGAAATAATCGTTGGTATTTCCAACAAATAAAAATATTTATTTCAACATTATACAATTTAATTAAAATATTTTTTTCCTTCTTCTTCTTCGCATCATCTTTATCAATTTTATTTTTATTACAGTCATAATCATTTGAATGTTTCCATAGAAAATATAAAATAAATAAAAATATACAAAATAAATAAATTTAATTTCACTACCATCGAGAATTGGAAATAAATTCAATTTTATTGTGTGTCGCGTCTACCAATATTCAATATGTAACCTACATATTCCCTTGTTATCATTGGTAAAGTGAAATTCTAAATTACATACATGTAGATAATACATATGTAGAGATATATTGACTATTATGCAGTGGAACAGAGTGAGATATGAATTTGATCAATATTCCTGATACGTTAATGACCAAAGAGACGTTTGCTTTGAGACTGATTGCTAACTAACGGTAATTTCGTCAAGGTGGGACAGCTGTTACCCACTCATATGTATATGTATTATCATCACATCGTATAACGTTGATTAATAACGCATGTATTACGTTCATAGTTAGTGGTATTAGTTCAATGAATTAATACGAAAGCACAAATTCACATTATCACCAATTTACATTGGAACTATAATCTATATACACTTAGATATTATGTATATTATCTCTTATACATCAATAATAATATATTAAGAGCAAATAAATTAAAGTAATTATTAAATACATATAAGTAAATATTGAATGTCAATACTTTAATTAATTCATCAATGAATTTTGTAATAGATAAAAGAAAATAATTCTGGGATAATAAATGGAAATAAAGTTTGAAAATCAATAGAATTTTATTAATATTTATCATGCAGACGGAAATAACAAGGTATTTCCGGTGAAAAGCAACGATAAATGGATTCATTTTATTGGATTGTATTATGCATTCAGTCAGTGAGAAAATATTTACGACATGAGATTTAAACTTGTTGTTGTGACAGTGAAGACAATTTTTGAGTGCAGAACCTCGTGTCGCGAATCAATTCAGAACAAAATTCCTCATACCATTGCTCGTTTGATAAACTTTATACCCTTATGTTTTCAACGGGAGCACATTGTCGTTGATGTCCTTTTCGTTGTCGTCAGTGTCTCACAATGGTGCACGATCGACGGAAAAGAACGTGTATACATAATCTAGTTGGTCTAGAGGGTGAAGGTAGATCAAGCATCAACCTGACACACGACTTGAATATGTTGCAAGCTGGCTTAAGACATGCAAAATGCCTTTTATCAGGATGTATACATGACGATAGTATACACATGTGTATATGTATAGATAGTATGGTATAATATAATACATTGGATATGTGCATGCCAGAGTCTTGATAAATCGTCCCAACTGATGGCGTTGGCAAAAAACTTTACTACTATAATTTAAGATATTCTCCAAAGTTTATACTATCGAACAAACCAGATGGCTCAAAAGTCTTTGTATGAACTAATACCAGTTGTGGAATTAATGAAGCTAAAGGCGAAGCAAATTTTTAGGAATTTTATTTGGTTTTAATGAAAAAAGAAAAAAAATTTTTTCATTCTTTCGTATTGCTTTTTTATTCTCGATTTTACAGAGTTTATAACTTTGTAATTTTATTTTAATTAAAGGTACAACTCGATAGAGGTAGGTTTGTATTGAATATTATAAAGTCCAACCCCTAGGCAACATTACCACAGGAATAAATGAAATAAATTCTACGTAAAAAAAAAAAATAAAGAGAAATACAATAATGAGATATTTTATTGATAAATAAAATTCGTAAAATTTGATTCAACCAGTTCTAGAACTATCAAATAAAACTTTTGAAACACCTGGTATGATAAACATCACAACTATATGTATATATGTAAACTCAAATAAAAATATAAAAAAATACATGCAAATGGGTTAATAAGTTTTTTTTTTTTTCGTCTCTATTCTTTCATTTCTCTCAATATTATTTTGCATAAAGTCCTGACAAAGAATGAATATCTTCCTAAATTTTCCTATCATATTTTCAGCTATTGTATATATTCTAGACAAAAGAATCACCACATTGACGAAAAATATTTTTGTTAAATCAAATGATAATTATTTTATTGAATATTCAAAAAAATTAATTCAAATATTTCATATTAAAAATAAAAATATTAATTATTTATTCACTCGAGCCATTCAAAATTAAATAATTATATCTTCAAAATCTCCAAAATTTTTTTCCACTTCAATAGAATTTTTTACTATTATTATTATTATTATTATTTTCTTAAATAATTTTTCAATTAATTTTTTAAATAAATTTAATAAACAAATAAATTAATCCATTATTATTATTATTATTATTATTATTATTTTTATTTTCTTAAATAATTCTTCAATTCATTTTTCAAATTTAATTTATGTATTATAGTTAATATATTAAATAAATTTAATAAACAAATTAATTTATCCATTATTATTATTATTTTTATTTTCTTAAATAATTTTTCAATTAATTTTTTAAATTTAATTTATGTATTATATTTAATGTATTAAATAAATTTAATAAACAAATAAATTAGTCCATTATTATTATTATTATTATTGTTATTATTATTATTATTACTTTTATTTTCTTAAATAATTTTTCAATTAATTTTTTAAATGATTTATGTATTATATTTAAGATATTAAATAAATTTAATAAACAAATAAATTAATCCATTATTATTATTATTTTTATTTTCTTAAATAATTTTTCAATTAATTTTTTAAATTTAATTTATGTATTATATTTAATATATTAAATAAATACAATAAACAAATTAATTAATCCATTATTATTATTATTATTATTATTATTATTATTATATCAATGGCCAATAATAATTATGGAATATCCTGTAGTAAAATCAAATAATTCCATTCGATAAATGTATTATGGTATATGAGAAAATTTGATAAATGATAAACGTTATGTACTTACTCATTTCCTCCGTTATTTCCTCGTTGAGATAATTATTGTTCATGGATATATATATATATTTATATACGTATGTATATATACAAGCAATTGTTTGATTATTCGATCAATTTTCTGTTTGTAATTAACTCATAAACATCATACACAAAATGGAATATTAAATAAATTTTATCGTTGACACTTCACTGATTATATCACTCAATAAACTGCACTGAAATAACGTCGTACATAATATTACATAAATTGTATTTAGCTTTGAATTTTATAAGCGTTATTCACTGATAAACAATAAATGTTCATGTATACAACGATAGGTAAATCAAATTTGATGAGCTTTGATTTGTTCAAAGGAAATTTCGCACAATTTCAATTTAGATAAAATTTAATGACGCTTTACAGTTGGAACTGACTATGCCCTCTGCCATGACACTCCACAACTTCGATATATTTTCAAATGTATATGTTGTATAAAATCGATTGTACTGCGTGAACGACATGAAGTTAACTGTGTTTCCGTCCAACCATCACAACTATTTTACCAACGGTTGTACTTTTTAGTTCATAATTCAGCAGTCGTTCTCGTCGCCATTTTATGATAAACAAAATCATCTCCATATTTTTTTTTTGTAATGTTCATATACATATATGTATGAAGTGAACACTCCAAGTTTCACCAATTCCGTCGCGAGATGGCGCATCGATACCAAACCGGCAATGGGAAATTCTGTCCTCCACGTAAATAAATTTTTATTCTTTTTTATTCATTCATGCACTAATACGTAAATATTATTCATAATATATATCAATTAAACATCTATGGATACGAATATTAACATTATTATTACAATAAAATTACTTTTTTTGTGGTTAGGTGAAATGAAAATAGTTTGAGGTTACGCCTATGGGATTAGCACATGCCAATACTTATACAAGACAGGTTGAGACTTGTACTGGTTTCCCTTGAATTCCATCGAAATAAGGATGCAACTGAGGACAATAATCTATTGCTGTGTATTGTGCAGTTCAGAGAGAGTGCAGCAACACCAAATAGTTCATTTTTCTTCATTTCGTCTCCGTCCTTGCGGAGAATTCGAGACGTCATCGAGGCCGTTTTACTTCCCCACCACCAACACTGGCCCCCTTATTTCTCCCTGCTCCAGTGAACATATGCGATTGTATAGTTGATTAATGTTGCATCTAATGAACTCAGGCCACTGACACGCATTTATCTCACACTAATTTCAATTGATTAATACCTTAGTACACACATAATTATAGTCATGATTAAATTATAGGTTAAACATGGTAAAATAATATACATACACAAATATGTAATTCCACATGTGATATTTATTTTTAGCACGTACAAATAAGATAATTAATTATATATAAATGTATTTATTTGAATACAAACTTTTAAGTTCATTTTATGCTACATGTAGAAGTTTATAGAGAAAATTATTTCGTCTTATAAAGTTATAAGCTCCGAAAAAAAAAAAATTCTTAAACATTGCCTAAAGTATTTAAGTGATGGCAATTTATTTTGATAAAACATTTCCTATATCATTTTATTCTTGTTAAAAAAATTGCGCAATATTTAGAATTGGTTTGAAGATGATGGGAAACCCCAGCTATGTCAAGGTTGAATTTTATTCTGTTATATATGTACACATTACGTGGTTCCAATTCAGTAGTTTTAATCGTGATGTGCTCCAGTTAACAATATTCCTGTCATATATTAAAAGAGAAAATGATCACCAACGCCTTCATATTTGAGATAATATTATTTATGTGTAATATATTCATACATAGTTGATAGATGATGGCACTTTTATGTATAGGTATATACATAGATATTCATACATATTATTATTATTCTGAATGATAATGAAATTGTTCTGTTGTACAATGAAACGATAAATAGTGTTGCATTTATTTTTTATTGTAAATCTGTAGTTTAATTCGATTTTAAATTTTAAATCACAATTATGTATGTAATAGATAAGATTTTATTTATCATATGCGTCATTAAATCACGTGCGAGCCTGTATATTTTTATTTTATGTATACGCATTTAATTTTTTTTTTTTTTTTTTTTACGCTTGTGATCTTTTATTATTTTTCTTTTTTTCCTCATTGCGGAAACAGACGTCTGGATATTACATTTCAATTGACTGGCGCCAGATTGATTGCAAAAGAGACCATGCGATCGCCAACTAGTATTTATTTATTTATTATATTTTCCGCCGACAACAAGAGTTTTCAGTTTCATTTCTATTTTTATAATATTATTTTTTTCTGGTTTCTATATTGTGTATCTTTGGTTTCTGCATTCATTATTTTAAATGTGACGTTCATTTGCGGTTGTTATAACTATATGGAATATTACATAATTAAACAGAATAGATATTTACATTATTTATTAATTTAAATTAGTCAACAATGCGAATTTTTTTTTATTTCAAAGGTAAATTAATTTTATTATTTATTTTAGCAGTTTTATTTTTTTTTTCTTGGATGAATTGAAAAAAATTCTAATAAATCGCCCTTGATTTGTTATAAATAATAAGTCAAATTTTTAATGCGTGTGTGTGATTGCAATTTAAAAAATCTTTTTATGTTTCTCAAAATTACTTTATTTTTTAAACTAAAATTTTTTTTCTTTTGTAATTTTACAATTAGTAATTTTCTTTTCTTTTTCTCTCTGTATTTTTTTTTTCTACATAAATCTTTATACACAATATACCTTCGATCATTTTATAATTATTTAATTATGACATGTGTCACATTTCCGACATTTTTCTTTAAAAATTTAACACAATCGTTATCTCTTTTCTGTATGATAAGATAATATAGTCGACCGTGAAACACTATTCAGTAAATAAAAAATTAATGATCATTGTTTAAAAAAGATGGAATGAAATGAAGAAAAAAAAAACGATAATAAATAAACTAAAGATAAATTGAAAAATATTTGCATAAAATATTGCAATAACCTTGAATTTTTTTTTTACATACGTGACAATTCAAATAAAATTACCAGTTGAATATTTCAATAAAATATTATTAAATAATAAAATCCCTGTACATATATATAAAAAAATAATCTCTCAATAAAAAAAAAAAATTTTTTTTCCCAATAATTCAACGTATCAACATTGCACATTTAAATGTACATATTTTTTTACTGCAGATAAATTAAGAGCAGTTATCATAATATTTTTTTATGTAGATTAAATTTTTTTATTGTGCTTATATTCATAATTTAAACAACTTATAAATTTTTTTCAAGAACCAAACAGTATTAAGTCCAACAGATTTTCCTATGACTTAATACCATACAGCTCTAAATTTCAGTTACATTTACTATGCAAACAAGAAATTAATTTAAAATTTCACATTACTATTTCTATTTTTATTCAAGTCGTGATGTCAATTGTAATAACATAGCAATATGTCCAAGCTTTTAAATACAAAAATGTTAAAATAATTCCTACGACTCAACATAACATTTATTAAAAAAGAAATATTATTTTTATCACACTTACGATATCAGAAAAAATATTTTGGGTTCTAATATAACGTTAAAATATATATATAGATATGTACTTTCTTACTGCCTTAAATATTTTTAAGGCAGTTCAATATTAATTTTTATTTTGTATTGAAATAATAATTATTAATTTGTTCTCTGTGTTTAAATAATATTAATAAAATTAATATAAATAATATAATTGCATGATAGAATTTATTTTCAAGTGATAAATTATTGGAATATGCACATGACTTGATGTCGTTGGCAGTCTGGCATTGAGCCATGACTTTCAATATATGATCGGAGTGTAGTTTTACCTCTGGGAAATTCTTCTGATATATAAATTGAATTTATTTTTATATTGCAACAATTTTTTTTTTACTCTTTCCAATGACAATTTGTTTTTTCAATTCTCTTGCTGATTGTTTCTTTATGATTTTTTGATTATTTGTTTGTTCAATAATATAAGTTTGAACTATTTTATTTTTTATTATAATTAAATTGGTTGATTGTATTTTTGTTGATTTTTGTTGTTGTTAAATTTTTTTTAATTTTATTTACATATTTGTATATGTTTAGTTTACATATAAACCACTGATACTTGGCAACAGTAGTCAAGACACTTTGATGTAGGCGTCGTCAGGCGTCAGGCGTCGGAGACGAAAATTCACCTATAGAATTTAGATACCAATGTGTCGCTTGTATGCGAATGCAAACCGAAAATAACAAAAGTGAGGCGTCGCGACGCCCCAGTATGAGAATTTTGTCATCACGTAAATTGCACGTTCTCACCACGTGTTTGACAATTTTCTCTAGTACTCCATAAATATATAAATAAAAGGAAACACAAAAAGAAAAATTTTTTTTTTTTTTTTTTTTTTTGATAATTATCCAAATTGTTCATGACTTTAATAATTCTTCTTAAGTTTCTCAATATTCCGAGAATTTATTTACACACTAAGAATAAAATTTCTGAATTTTAATATACGTGCAAAATAGTATTTCAAAGTATATTATTTATGAATTCTAAATTTAAAATCGGTAATTTATTTTGTAAATATTATATTTTTTTTTTACATGGTTAACATGTTTCTTTGACGCACTTGACTTATATTTTTAAACGTCATGAGGTTATATATACATGTATATTATAGTGATTTTAAGAATATAATACATGTGGTATTAGTCAAAAAATTATTGAGACAATACAAAAAATATTAAACTATTTATTTCAGACAATAATGAAAAAAAAAAAATATTAAAGAAAAATTATCAATCAATTTGTCATAATAACGAACATGTGACGACAATAATTTATACTATTGTGACGAATTTATATTTATTATTTCATCAATTGAATTAGTACTCTAATAAATATTAGTAACACTTTCTTAATAAATATAATTGTTATTTATTGACGACATTTCGATGAAATTGATCATTCAATTATCACTAATAATTACTTCAATGACGTCTGATAAATTTCATGAATAAAAATAAATTGTTTTCTTCCTTAAGACTCTTCGAAAAATATACAGTCAAACATAAAAAATTTTTTTTATTTCAATATAATGTTTATTTAAATTGAATTATATAATAAATAATATTACTTTTATTTTAATTTATTTTTTATCGAAATGATTTTAAAATTATATTTCTAATGAATAATGAGAGGAAAATTTTGACGTAATTTTATAGTCACACAAATTAATATACAGAGGAAATGACAAGCTGAATAATTGTAAATTATTAACTGGAAGGTCAAATTTCATTGATGACAGTCACGAAATAAAAAAAAAAAATAAATATACATCTCAAATCGATACTGACAATTCTCTCTCAATTAATTTATTTATCATCTATACAATAATAATATTTATTGCTGAGTCTTTATTTCATACGGATATATAATAAATAAATTTTTATTTTTATTTTTAATTGATGCAAAGAATCCAAAGTTCACAATTGTTTTTCAATCATTGAATTTTCATTATCTACTTTTAATCACTATTTCGTCCCTGACCTTTTTATAGATATTTATCCAAGCTGCTGAGCTTACATAGAAAACAGCATCTAAAGATGTTTATGCTATATATTCATATTCTCATTGACAAAAAAAACACATTATCAAGATAAATTACAAACTTTATATCAATGTCAATCGATATAATTTAATATAAATTAAATAATATTATTTATACATGTCAATATATAATTTTACTGTTACAAGAAACAAAAAAACTAATTTAATTCTTGCGAAATTTGAGTGTGTAATATATTAATTCAAATATATTATTCCAGGTTGTTGACATTTAAATTTGCAATACGTATCAATAACATTATTACTCTTCATATAATTACGATTGTGTTTTAATTTTTTTTATTAATTTTATTTATTTATTCAAACGTCGCCAATATATACATTGCAAAAATTAATATAATTCAAGGCTGTTTATTATTGTTTATTATCAATTTATTAAAATATAATGTACACATGAAATTTCTGTGTCATTAAAAAAAAAAAAAATAAAAAAAAAAGGCTCGAATATTTAGAGCAATAAAAAATCTTAAAAACTATTTTAAAATACAAACATATATTTTTTTTTTATTACTCTGATAGTGCGGTATTTTTAAAACTATAAAATTCTATTAAAAGAAAACATATCAGTGTTACGACATTACCAAAATAATTTTTATCACAATCACGATATGAATAATAAAATTTCTCAGAAATAAAAGTTAATTTTTTTTTTCTTTTAATATCTGATAATACTCTACCAACACGCGCGTATACAATTATATTCTTATCTTCCACTTAGTACGCAATGACGTACAATATCTCAGGTACATATAATACAATGTAAAAGATTCATAAATGACACATGATTAAAATTAAAAACAATAATAAATACATGAGCTTTTCTCAAATCCCAAAAGAAAATAATTGTGACAATATTTTTCCATTGTGTATATTATCAAAATCACTAACAACAATTTTCATTATCAAGTAATCAAAATCAACAAATAAATAAACAAAAAAACAAACAAATAAATAAATAAATAAATAAATAAATAAATAGAGAATTCATAAATTGAATTGAACACTGAATTAAATAATATTTAACTAGCATAACAAATAAATTATTAATCTATATGAAAAATAATAATCAATTTAATTAAATTAATCATAATAATTATAATAATAATAACAATAATAATAATAAATAATAATGATTAATATTGAATTAGCATAACAAATAAATTTAATTAATATAAAAAATAATGATTGATTCATTTCTTCTTTTTTCGTTGCACTATTTATTTAATTAATTAATTATTTATTTATTTATTTATTTATTTTTTTGTGGATTTAATATTGTTGAAGACATCTACACCGAAAGAGTATTGATCGCTGTCCCTATTCCGCACTAACCGCCAGTGCATCGACCTGGATTCCTGTCTCGCAATAAGCGTGAAGTGCCTTCTAGATGTTTCATAGACATTTATTATGTATACATAAACAATACGTACATATATATGTACTTAACAAATATGTGTATAATTGAATGGCATCGTGGATTGATTCCTTATCCATTGCGTGCATTTGAACGATATAAAACAATTAAAATATGTAATCACTGACGTCATTATCAATGATAAGCTCTCAGGAATTACACTTTTGAAAAAAAAAAAAAATTAATAAAGCTATTTATTGTCTAGACTAATTCTAAAAATCGTTCTCATTTGTTTTTTTTTGTGTCATTGAATGTTCTCTTTTTATATGTAAAGATATAAATTTAAAAATTCATGGAATCTCATTATTATCTTAAAGACAAAAAAAAAATATTCTATGAATGAAAATGATTTATTTTATTTTTCTCGTGGCATTTATTTAATTTTCATTCTTTTTTTCTCTCCCTCTCTTGTAATTAGCACGATGACAGTATAAAAAAAAAAAAAAAAAAAATTTCTAGGTATATAATTTTAATGTTAATGAGTGAAACACTTCATATTGACCACGAATACCTACATGTATATCCATATACATATACATGTATAAATATATATACATACACACTGTTGTATCGCGCGTGAGTTCTCCGCAGTGGAAATTTCCATTCGCGAATAACCATTGGCGTAACCACAAATAAATTCTGTATAAAATAAATAATTGATTATTTCAAACTAGCACAAAATTTATCTACAATAATATATTTTACATATCAAATAAACAAATAAAATTAATATACCCATAAATATATATATTAATAATAATTCAAAAGATATAAATATATAATTAAGAATCAATTTTCATATTATAAATTTTGTTCATCATACAAATTTTAATTTCATCGTCAGTTTATTAATTTTATATTTCTCTATAGATCTAAATAAATAAATAACAAAAATAGAAATGATAATTTTATTATTTTCATAGATATATGTATGTATTTTTTATTTATTTTTTTTTTTGCATTTGTCATGAATAATAAATTATATTTATTTATCGTGAGTCGACTCCAATGACTGACGGCATAGTGTACGCGACAACGTCAAAGGCACTCGCGCAAACGTTTATTTCAGTCGAGAGAGGTGTGTGTGTGTAAGCATGTACAGATGTATTTAGATATATGTATGCATAAGTGTATGTAAATACATGAACGACGGCGTCGCGACGTAAGTGCGTCCAAGGAAACACTTGATAATATAAAGAAAAAAAAAAGTAAGAACTTGCACTTTTAATTTTGTCACATTTATCACATCACAATTCATGACGTCTTATTTTTAGATTTATTTATTTTTTATTTTTCATTTACTTCCATCATAAATTGTTGAAGTAAATTGATAAAAAAATGAATGGATCGATATGACGTTGTAGAGTTTTATCTTGTATATAGAATGGAGAGTAGATGTATGTTTATAATTAATTCTTAGTTTGAATAAATAAAACGATTATTGACATGCAATAGTTTATTTCTTTTCTATTTTTTTTTTTTTTTTTTTTTTTTTTTTTTTTTTTTTTTTTTTTTTTTTTTTTTTTTTTTGCTTATGATGTAGTGTGTATGTGCATTTGTTGTCGTTAAAGTAAATACCTTTGCATGTAATGAAATGTGAAGAGCTAAAAGGAAGGTTAAAGTTCGGTTTGTAAATGAAGAAGAAGAAGAAGAAGGAGTTTGCGCGTGGGTTTCATTGAGTGGGTTGTGAAAATATTGAATAGCAAAAAGATATATTGTTTCAAACTTTATTGAACATGTTCATAAAAATCACGATACATATATATAATAATCATAAAATGTATGGTCTATATCTTTGTATTTATAATTTTCAATGTACATTTTATTTTATTTATTAATTTATTTATTTTTTTTTTTCATTTTTGACGATTTAAATATTTAAAATTTTTGATATAATTTTTATATCGCTTTAATTTTTATTTTTCACTCTCCATAATTATTACCAAAAAGTAAAAATCAAGGATAATAATTTTACAAAATTGATATTTGCTGATAATTATCAAATAAAAGAATTAATATTTTTTTTGTTTTTTAAATTGTTACATCATTATTTTATTTTGTATTTTGCATTTTTATCTGTTTGTTTGTTTGTTTAATACGCATGGAATGTGTGCAACAATGCCAATTACCGAACTCTAGCGTCTTTGAATTTTAAGCTTGAGATTAATTTGCATTTTTAATGTTTTTTGATCAATTGAAAATCAAATATAAATTTATTTTTTTCGTTTCAATGTTCAGAGACTTAAAGCCACGGTAATGGCAAATTTTTTGTTAAATAAATTTCAATATGACATTTTATTAAATGAAAAATAAATAAGTAATACTAACAAAAAATGTATTAATTAAATAACTACATAATATAATATAACGTTGCCAAATCGCGAGGTAAAAAAAATCTTTTATACATATAAAAAAATTTATCTATTAAATTTTTTCTTGTATTTATTATTTGTTATTCATCCGAAGGTTTTTTTGGCAGTTTTATTTAATCACCATGGATAAGAAGAATTAAGTTTGAGTAGAATTCTTCATTTTTTTTTAATTATTTTCCAACTATTCTCAATTCTTCTTAATCATGCTCCGAAAAAAATCCGCTAAAAAATCCAACAAACTTTCATATATTTTCCTGTTACTATTTTCATTTTGTTCTATATCATCAATCCATTTTCATTTATCTTTTATTTTTTCAATATAATAATAATACAAAATATATTGCAATCTTTCAATAAATTATGAATCCTCTGTAACTGTGCGATCCTGTGCCATGTAATAAACAAATTCTAAAAATGGAAGAAAAAAAAATAAAAAAATCTACAAAATTCCATAATTATTAATTCAATGATGAAAAAATTCATGACGAAAATATGAAATTAATTTATTTTAACTATCTCAATTCATTCAATTATTTATTTTCAATTATAAATCCATGCAATTATTAAAAAAACATTTCCTTTTTTTTCATTTTATTTCGTTTTCTTTATTATCAAGGCTCAAGATCGCTGCAATAAATAGATCGTTATCTCGCCAAAATATTCTTACACTCTAGTAACACCGCCATAATCCCATGAATCAGGCATTTTAACTCCCATAATCCACAGTCTTAATCAGTTCAGGTCAATCGATAGATGGAAAATTATCTATGAGGATTAAATAAAAATTAAAATTTTAATTTAGATTAAAATTATTTGTTTTCTTAATTTAAATACACCGAAATAAATCCTCAATAAATAAAATTTCCTTCCTAATCAAGCACCACGGCAATTAACGATCTCAGATAATATTGTTATTTATCATTGTTTTGTAATTTTGTTTATTTCTTTACTATTTTTTTTTTTTTTTTTTAATTTCTCGTTAAAGCAGTCTTACGTAAAGCGGCATTCATCATATTAACATACTATTTCCACATGGAAATTTAATCCCTTATTCAATTTCGTTATTCATTCTGTGTATTTATTTATTTATGCTCTCGCTCAATGAAGAAAAAAAAAATTTTTAAAATGCAATTTTTGTTATAGGCGACTTTTATTTATCATTTCATTTATTTTTTAGCGAGCTCTTTATTTTATTATTGTTAATTTGTTTATGTTTCTATTTAATGTCAGAGTTGTGACGAATTATCAAGACATATGTGCGCCAAATTTTCCTCATAAATTCTTATCATACAATTTTTTTCCTCTCTCTCTCTAAACGTTAATAATTTTAATTTAATCAATTTGTTTTCTCCCATATCACTATCCATCATTTGCAAAATAAATCTATCTTAAGACTTACTGTATCACAGAGTTACGTGCGCCGTTTCGTCATTTTTTAAATAAATAATTATATCCCTATATAGGTTTTTACAATGAACCATGATGGAACAATTTTTAAAACTGAGGCCAAATATTAAATGAATAATTATTAATAGTGAATAATGAGCTGATAATATATCACTTTGAATTTATTTACGACTTAAAACGATAACCCAACGCACGAATAGCACACTAAACAAGTCACAAATGGGACACGGAATATATTTAGAGGCGTATTGCCAAAAGAAAAATTATTCAAACGACTGATTTGTTTGCTAAACACATTACTTGCACGTGTAGAACAACACTTTGATCATTAGTTAATTTAATAATATTTATAAATTTGCTTGATTGTGAAAAGAAGAAAAAAAACAAACGAAATAAAAATATAATAAATGTTTTGAACATTTTTTTTTTTGGAAATTAGTCGTTGAATTACGAACAATTGAAACAATTAATTAAATCGTAATAAAAAAAAAATTATTGACTAGGATAAATCCATAATTTGTAATGTTAAATCAACTGTATACTAAAATAGCCTCTGCCATTTTCCGCCTCCCTTTCCAGTCACTGAATATCGTAGCGATAATTAAAAAATCATCACAATCAGTACATTATCGCAAATAATTAACAATCGTATAAGATAATTAATATTTTTAGGCTCGTTTTTTTTTTTCAGTTTTTTTATTTTGTATTATCAACTTTATTAGTACGCTTTTTCTCGCTCTTTAATTCCTGATGAAACTCGAAATTCTTCGTTATTACTTTATGCAGAAGAACGGAAATAATAAAAAATTTGTTAAATAATTCTGAAAATGCAAGAATTAAATTTTCAGAGGTGAAAATGATATGAAATATCAATGCCCAGAGCAAAAAAAAAAAAAGATAAAGAAAAATTGAAATATATTAATGAATATATTTTTCTATCACTAAATAAAATTAATCAAAAATTTATCGTATCACTATAGAGCAAAATTTCTACTGTCGCGCAAATTTAAGCGAGAAAAAAATGGAATTCAAGGAGATTTTATAATGATACGTAAAACAGTAGAAAAAAAAAGTTAATAAATCAATCGAAACTCTGTGATTTTTCATGCATGGGAGAAACACAAAAATTAAACTAATAAATGATTTATGACAAATTGATAATAAAAATTAATATTTCAAAATCAACTTCCGTTCATTATATATCTCACACGTGTCATCATAATTCCAAAAACAAGTAATTAAACGTAATATTTAAACATTTATAAAATTTTGGTTCTTTCTCACAGATGTGATGATCAATCCAATCCACATGATGACAGTGTGCATCACTTTTTCCTTTTTTTATTTCTCATTCCTATCGTGCTTCACATAGCAAAGAGGCTTCATTGCAATTATTCACGATGAAATCATCGTCTACTACCTCTCTTCATCATATTTTCATTCGGCCCATGTCTCTCAACGTCAATCATACATGTATAATAACAGATTTAAATAAATTGATGAGCGAGGGAAAGATAGAATTTCGAGGATCCAGCATCGTCTTCATCAAAAATTATCATCACCGTTTTTTTACACATTTAATGCGTCACACTGATTTAATATACCATCATAAAAAGCCATATCATAATGAAAGGCCAATGGAATTCACCAGGCCGCTGATTGATCCGGACACGAATGTGACGCAGCACCATCGTCCCCCATAGATTCAGCAGCTATGGGTGCTGAGGTGCGTCGGATCTCAATTGGTTTCGAGCCAAACGCAGGTGGTCGGCCCAAAACCACTTGATTATTTCACGATAAATTACGTTGATCCTCACCACTGTCATCGGCCTTTTTTAATGAACGTTTTAATTTATCAACAAGACGATTATGAAATTTATTCAATGAATTTGAGCTACCAGTTTTAGGTGGCGATGATCCAGTACTCTTGCACGGGCTTTGAAGTGAGCTTTGTGATGCACGCGATGATGTGCGTGAAAAATGACGGGATGAAACGGGCACAGAACGGTGAGCTGGTGATGTTAAATAGTCAGAGCCAGGCGATGTTGAAAGCGATGGTCCTTCTGACTTTGAGCACTCGGAAACCTGCACACGTGACAATTAAATTCAAGGTTAAATCAACTAGAATGTTAATAGCATTATTTTAATGATACATTTATCCTTGTATAGCTAATTATTTTTACATGATCAATTTCCTGATCCTATTTCCATCATTAAATATTATTCTATACTGTCATGAGTCAATAAAAGGAATTATCAATGTCGGTTATTTTAAATTTGTCATACTTGCCTATACATTAAACGCTCAATGTATACTCAAGGCAAACATTACTATAATATATGTACACAAAGGGGAAGTCCCGACTAAAATGCGCGCGCAAATTTAAATTCAAACGAAACTTAATTAAAGGAGCATGAGTACAATTATCGGCTTTTAATAATATTATTCGGTGAATAAACCGATAAGTACATTGACATTATTAAGTTTACTACATTATTCCGAAACTGGACAAAAATAAAATATAATTAATATAATTATATTAATAATATACACATCATACGTATGAGTATTCATATATAAATTTGGATAAATTACTCAATCAAAATTTTAAAATCGTTGACGCCACATGACTAACGCAACCGTCAATATATTTAATTGTCAGCGCGACGAAATGATTGCGCAACGAGATAAATGCATATATAGAATATAGATACATTTATTAATGATACCACAATTGTTACGATTGAAATGATGAATAAAAAAAAAAAGAAATTAAATATATTACGAAAGTAGGTATAATTTAGAAAGTTATGTTTTTTATTCCTTTTTTTTTTCTTGCATCTAATTAAAGACGAAACTCAATGATGAGAAAGATATTTATATACATAAAAACGATTGAGTGCCACTGCATACTCAAACTGTGTATATGTAAGCACTTATATTTAATTGAAATTGTGAATATATATACCTATATTTATAGAGATTACGTTGATATTATCTCTGCAATTTTCACACTGTTTGATATGACAGTTTATGATTCATTGAGTTTATTAATTCTCAAGTATTTTAAGTTTAATACATTGAGATTATTTTATTTGATTAATTTATCAATCAATATATAAATGATTAAATGAAATAATTATAAATGTGTTGAATAAATATACTTAAAAAATATAAATAAAGACAATGTATTGCAAGGAATCCCAAAAAGGAATACGAAAAAAAAATTGCTAAATCATTTAAAATAATGATTTCATTTATCTAATCAAAGTTAAGTCATAAAAAAAATTCATTGAGATTAAATCGTGATTTTACAACAGACGTCGTGAATATTATTTAAATAAAATAAACAAAACGTAATGTTAAATATTGTGATAATGAGAAGATAAAAAAAATGAAGGCCAAGAGGTGTATGACATCCTTGTCAGTCAACTCAAAGAAACCAACCGTTACTCAACGAACGCGTGTCTAATTCTTGTTTCAAAAAAGAAAAAGAAAAATATATAAATATACCTAGAACAATACTCATTCATATATAACTATGTATATACATATATAATTTATTTATATACAACCTGGATGCCAAGTATAAAATTATTATTTGGTACAAATAATCACAAAGGCGCCACGCAAAAATGCTAATCAGAGATCACGCGATTTTTCAGACGAAAATCAAATAAAAAAAAAATTTTTCAAGTTAAAATTCTTTGATGGTAATAACACTGATGTTACTGACTTCATACACACAAATATGTATATATATTCATAATACACATTCACACACAAACTATTATGAAATGTGCTTCACCATCTTACGTAATCGGACTTTACAAACCGACGTAAAAATGAAAATAATTTTAAAATCCACGTTCAAAAATAAAATTCAGACAAATTTTTTTCTTCATTATTTTCATTATCGCACAAATATTTATAAAAATTTCTCCTTCATTTACAAAACATAAAAACAATACAAGAAAAATAATTAACTCTTTAACTCCTATAATTTAATTATTTTTTTAAATTACATCAGAAATTTTTCCATTATATTTTCAACCTCTTTAATTCCTATACAATTTTTCTTTTTCTTTCTTTATTATACTCATACACACAAATAATCAACACTCACACTATCTCTTAACCATTTTTCTCAAACTCACCTTTCGACTGCGACAGGTCTGAGGATTGGAACACTCGGACGAGCGTCTACTTCGGTTGGTCTTGTAAATATCCCACTCGTTTTTAACTACGGGCATCATAAACGCCATCTCGATAATACGTAATGCACCCCGAGTGTATTTATTCTCGTATGTTCAATTCAAATATTTATATATAAATATTAAAGCAACCAACAGTACATTCAATACACAAATTGTTTACATAAAAAAAAAAAAGTTAATGAATGTAATATGAGAAAAAAATATTAATAATAAATAAATATATTATTATTCTCCCACGAAACAAATTATCAATCGCACATAAATTAATGACTTAATTTTTTTTTATCCTCTCGAAATAATTCAATAAATTTATTATATATATTTTTTTTTTAATAAAATATAATATACACAAATCCACACACGTTTGTAATAAACACAAATAATTATCACCACTAATAAATATTATTAACTCTTCTTTCTGTCTTTCTAGTACTTGTCGAGTTGATCGATCGAAATACGTTATACTGGTGCTCTGCTTTTCCAACCAGTTTTGTCAATATATCGTCGTAGCGTAAAGAGTACAGAGTTGTTTCGTGCGATCTCCACAGTAGCCAGTTTCGGAATGAACACGCTTGGCGGCGTGCGACAACTGACTCGTCCAATAGTTTCAACAAAGTGGGGATAACGTAATTCTCATTGGCTCACAATAAGGCGGGACTTGTACGTCACAGAGTAAAACCATTGATTTTCCCCTCTGTATATTTATATACTCACACAACTATCTAGTATATACCCATATATACTATATCTACATTCTATAACCTATCCATATAAATATATTAAACATATATGCAGATAAATCTATGACGTATTCAAGAACTTATTTTTTCAATTTTAATTTTATAAATTAATATACAAAATAAATAGATATATGTATAGATTGTTTAAATAATATAATTTAAACATATATGTATATAATTAACAATTGTTACATATATTATTTAATAAACAAACAAATTTATTTTATTATATATTGTATATTATATATTTATTATAAATTATTTATTACAAAATAAATAAAATATATAAAATGAATAGATATGTGTAGATTGTTTAAATAACATAATTTAAACATATATGTATATAATTAACAATTGTTACATATATTATTTAATAAACAAACAAATTTATTTTATTATATATTGTATATTATATATTTATTATAAATTATTTATTACAAAATAAATAAAATATATAAAATGAATAGATATGTGTAGATTGTTTAAATTATATAATTTAAACATATATGTATGTAATTAACAATTGTTATATATATTATTTAATAAATAAACAAATATATTTTTATTATATATTGTATATTACATATTAATATTATATATTTATTATAAATTATTAATTACAAAATAAATAAAATATATAAAATAGATATGTGTAGATTGTTTAAATAATATAATTTAAACATATATGTATATAATTAACAATTGTTATAAATATTATTTAATAAATAAACAAATTTATTTTTATTATATATTGTATATTACATATTAATATTATATATTTATTATAAATTATTTATTACAAAATAAATAAAATATATGGAATAAATAGATATGTGTAGATTGTTTAAATAATATAATTTAAACACATATGTATATAATTTATAATTGTTATATATATTATTTAATAAATAAACAAATTTATTTTATTATATATTGTATATTACATATTAATATTATATATTTATTATAAATTATTTATTACAAAATAAATAAAATATACAAAATAAATAGATACATGTAGATTATTTAAACAAAAAAAAATCAAACACATATGTAAATAATTTATAATTGTTATGTACATATTATTTAATAAGTAAACATATATATTATATTATATATTGTATATTACATATATTATATATTCTATATTTATTATTTATTATATATTAGATATTAATTGTATTTTTATTTGATGATTTATATGTATTTGTGTTTGTTTATTAATTCAAGGTTACGTGTAAGCATGTATTGAAACGTTAGTGCGTTGTCATTTAATAGGGAAGTATATAGGTAGTATACATATGTATTATATATATTTACTACGACGTTAGGGTAGTCTATTGCGTGGTGTTTTTAACGGTCGCATCTGCGCGTTCGTTTTATTTTATTCTTTCATTCTTTTGCTTTCTACAACTAATTCTTCTTTCCTCTACTATTTCAAATACAAAATCTTCTATTGCATTATCCAATATATATATGTATAGATGGATATATGTATATATGGATATGTACATTGATATGTATGTGTATATGAAGAGATATATATATTTTTGTCTGCACGTAGGCGTCACAAACCTGATGCAGAATTAAAAATCGATATTTACACTATTGTATGTATACATAGATAAATGTGTGAGTAAATTCAATATACAAATTTATCTATGTGTGAAATATTTATGTATGTATGTATATATACATTTATTATGTGTATGTGGATAAATTCGGCGTAAATCTGTTTACTCATTCGTTTTATCGCCAAAATTGTAGATTTTAATCTATGATTAATGTAGAAAACATTTTTAGTTTAGTATTTATATATATAAATGTTATTTTAAAAATAGATTGATGATAAGTGTATATTTATTTATGTGAAAGTATGTAGTAGAAGAAATAAATGATGATTCATTTTGATAATATGATTCATTTTGAAATACATATAGATATTTATATAACAAATATTATCATTTTATTTTTGATAAAAGACGATAAGAGAATGGAGTAAATTTTTTAAATATTATTAAACTGATATATAATTTTTTTTTCAGATAAATAATTTATATATAGTTTAAACTGTATTATCGATTATTGGATAGATACCAAATGTTGGAATAATTACCGATCAGCGGTAAATTATCATACTTTAAAATTTATTTTCTCCCGGGTAATTCAAATAAAATTATTTTTATATTTTTTTTTTTTCATCTATTTTATCCTACTTTACTCGAGACAATATTTTATTAACACGTAAAATCATATCATCAATCTAAAATACAAATATAATAAAATATAATTATCTGCAGTTGAAAAATAAAATATTATATTTTTGTATTTACATACACACATATACTTAATGTTATATAGTAAAGATATTGGTGCATTCAACCCTTGAAATATCGATTAATTTTCTTTTGCAACAACCCAAGCTTTGTAATTCAAATAGACTTCAACATACAGTCAACCATTTAGTCAACAGAATTTTTCGCAAAATTATTCAATATTTAAAAAAAGAAAAAATTTTTTTTCCATTTATAGCTACAAAATAAATTCACTCACATTAATAATATACATATTGTTAATACAAGAAAAAAAAAATAAACTATTCATTGTATGCCATTTGTATAAGTGTATAATTGTAAATATAATTTAAAATCCAATTTGACGGATGAAATCAATTCAAACGTCGAAAAAAATTTGTTCCGGTATGATGAGGTGCGGTTTCCGTTTATTAGTTGGGGCGGAATGATGATGGAGAAGGTGAAAAGAAGAAAGACAAGTGTACACAGTACATACATACATATACCCACTTCGATGGATGTATAGTAACAGTAAATAGTGGGGATATAGGTTGAGTAGGCCGGCATCACTTTGTGTAATAGTAGTATTATATTTTCTGTCCGACTCTACACAGTTCTATTCCACTTGGCGCGTCAACCGCGTGGAACGCGCCCGCGATTATTTATTCGTTGTTTATTTCTCTCTTTATACTATTGAACATATAATATTAATAAATAAATGAATAAATAAAAATATTCAGTCAATGAAATTTAATATATGTATGTATATAATATCATTATAATTATTGCGGTGAACGATACAGAAATAGTATAAATAAAAATGTATTTAAACAAGAAATTAAATTTATACTTGATACAATTCTTAGTGATATCTCTAATTAAATAGTGAAGTTTATTATTTATTCATCATTAAATATCGTTCATTTTTTTTTTATATAAATATTTTTAATTTTTCATTTGCATTTTATTTGCATTTGTTGCAAATGTAAATATGGTATTTAATCCAGTGACTAATGAACAACGAAAACAATTTTTTCGACAAGGATATGGTGCACATTTGCCCGGGTAAATAATTATAAATATCTATAATTTTAATTCCATATAAATAATTACTTCCTTTTTTTTTTTTTATATATTTATTTTCTCAGTATAAATATTCTCTAATTTCGTAGGCGATAATTCAATCGGGTCACACTAATTTAATTAGCACCTTCATTATATTCGTTTACAATAGAATATAACGCGGTGCAAGTTTTTATTTATTTCTCTTTACATGCATTAAGTATATATATCTATGCACATACATACATATATTGTTCATTAGATAATAATTATTTTTATGCTCCTACGCAAATCACATCATTAATTTTAATTATCTGTATACTAAAAATAAAATTAATCTTTTTCACAATGGGCACATATTATCTAACATATTACACACGTGCTTCCGGATATACATATACATATACATATATATTAGGATGTATATATGTATATGTATAATGCATTCACATCGATAATATAAAATATAAATCATTAATATTTAATTTATTTCAAGGTCTGTGTTTTATATTGACAAAAAATTCACGAATAAAATTAATTTTATTAGTTTTATTATAATTAATAATTTTATTATAATTAATATTGATATTTATACAAGAAAAAAAAATATTAGGTGAATAAAAAAAATTAATATGAATAAATAAATTGGGGGAAATGCATGAAGATAATTTTTTTTTGATCGTTCGATAGTGAAAATGAACTCTCAAGGTGCACATACACACAGTATTGACCTCGGAAGAAAGTTCAGAAGGTGTATTATACATGTATATGTATGTGTATATGTAGATGCATTAAGGGTTTTAACTGTACCAGGCATCGTACCAGTCAACATTCAACACCGTCCAGAAGTATTTTACCACGCGACTTTGTATCACGCACAAAACAATTCTATATATGAATTATATACATATCTTCCTTGAATATATATTTATATATTTTATTTTTTTTTTTAATGAATTTAGCGTCTCATTTCTCCTTGATATTGTTTAACTAACATTCTTGATAGACCTCATTAGATGCACCGCTTGATATTATTATCGATTTTGAACCAGTGGCCAACTTTCATAGTCATGATGATAAAAAAAAAATTCTTAACCGCATTGCAGCGATAAAAAAAAATACGATATGAATTAATGTCAATTTTCCACTATTTCTTGTGATATTTAAAATTTTATTTGATGCCTGAAATTATAAATTAAGTAGGAATTAATATATTTTTTTTTTGTTTAGGTATTTGTGTATATTTATGTTATTATATTATTTGTTGAAAGTTTTGTCGGTATTATCAAGGTGAATCAGGTCTGTGTATAGCAAGATGGTTCTATGAATGTGTATAATAATTATTGTCACTGATTAATTCAGAGTACAAAGTATAATTGTAAATATAGATAATACAAATGAAGTGATATTATACTTGGGTTTAATTTATTTTTTTTCATTCAGATACACCGGTCATTGTCCAACGTTGAAATTCCGAGTTGGGAAACGTTTTGGCGCCAATACAGAAGAAATAATAAAGGTATATTATTATTAAAAATTCTGAGAATAAATTTAATTGAATTTATTTAATTATTAAATCGATCAATCGATGATGATTTATGTAGAAAAATATTTAGTTTTGTTATTTTAATTTTAATTTAATTACTGAAATTTATTTATTTAATGAATTTCCTTTTGCAAGATAATCAAAACTAATCAGGAAGGCCGTCAAAAGAGACACGTGAGTGTGTTGATAAAAAAAAAACATACGCAAATAGTCGAAGAATAAAATTATAATTTTATTAATTAAAATTAATAGTCGATTTGTCGATTTGAAGGAAAAAGTAAATTAATTTATTGCTCCTCAATTTATCTATTATGTTTTTTAGGAATTACTAGACAAAAAAATTCTTAAAACCGGGCCATACAGACCAAACTCGGGCAAAGACGTTCTGCTCCCAATAGCACGTGAAAAGGACATAAGAAAAGATTGGAAAAATGATGCTTACTTACATAAAACGTCACCATTTATTTTAGGATACACTGGTTATATTCCTGGCATTAATAATATATATGGTCTTCCATTTATGAGAGCAGTTGAACAAGGTGGAAGAGATTGGCAAGCAACACAAAGTAAATTACGTTTACGTCGTGATGCAATGCGAGCACATGTTGAACGAACAAATCCACGAAATCTTCTTTCACGTGCCAGAACTGACAATGTTAATGTGGAAATTGATCACGGTTTCGATCGAGAACAAACATTTTTCGGTAAATAAATCCATTGTAATATAATTAAATTAATATTTATTAATTTTATTCAATTCTTGACTTCCTAAAAAAAAAATAAAGATAATAAATAATCAACGAAAATTACTAAAAAAAAAAATATACACATTTATAAAAGAGAAAGGCACACCGGATGCACACATGACTCTATTCCATCTTTTTATAGAATTTTAATTGGCATCGATTGCCTTATTTAAAGTGAAATGAATAAAAAAATTTTCGTTCTTTATTTTTTACATTATTTATATTCAATATTTTTTTTAAATATTGTATTATGTTATTATATATTTATACAGCGAATCAAGTGTCACCAGAGCGACCACCAATTGTTGGTTACACTGGTCACATTCCTGGCGCACGAGGAGAAGTTGCATTGTCAAAAAGATATGCTCAAGCTGCACGAAAAGGATTAGAATTATTGCAGCAAGATCGTGATAGTCGATCGAGTCGAATTAAAGATTCTGATGCTGTACAAAGAGTTCTCGATGCCACGTATCTTGATGATACAGGACATATTCGCGGTTAATTGAAGAAACAAAATAAAAAATATTAATAAATAAATACATTTATAAACTTGTGGTGATAATCTTCCTGTTCAATGATATAAAATATTTACATATCAATTTTATTTGAAGACGACAAAGATCGTTTTCAATTCCGAATCAAATATACGTTTCAATATTTCTTTCAAATGTTAATTAATATAATAATAAATAATTCCGTCCATGAGTATAAATAAAAAATAATTAATAAGTTGTGTGGAGAATAATATTAATTTGATACAAGTTTCTCGAAATTATTTCCACAGTGAAATATTTTCTGACGAATATTAATTCATTTATCTACATCATGAGATATATTTATACAGTGTGTTAATTGATTAATTAATTATAGAATAAATTCGAAAATTAAATTTAAGTAGCTATTTAAAATATAATAAATATGTCATCAGATTTGCTGATGACATTAAATAATAAGCAATAATTCTCTTAATAGATATGTGGATTTTTTTGTGGAAATTCTACATGAAGTATGGTACAAATTGATTATTTTGTAATTGTATTATACTAAAATTTGTCAATTTTTACCGTACTGCATTAATACACACTGTATTAAAATATAAATGCTATTTTTATTTCACAATTATGAAATGAATAATAAGCAAAATTTGTACAAATATTAAAATAAAAAAAATAATTAATATTTATGTAAATAATCACACAAAATAAAAGATGAAAAAAAAAAAATATACAAATATTGTAATTAAATGAATAAAAAAAGAAAATAATTTAATATTTTTTTAATAGTACAATATGATAATTATAATTATTTTTTATTTTGTGATAATCGGCTGACACGTTCATTTTCTATAGCAAAAGTTCGTTTCCAGCATTCAAGAGTTAATGAATTTTCGCCGTGCGACAATGCCATAAATCTAGCAAAGACCATTAAAGAATGCAAACTATCAGCATTAACACTTTTATCTGATTGACGTAAGGAAACAAAATCATCTTGAATAATATCAGTAATATCATCGCCAAGTTTAAAATCACCATTGCGCAATAATTCTAAATACGAACGAATATTATTCATGCGATTTTCATCTTTTAAATACTGTATCGCTGCTTCATATACTTGTGGATATAAATTCACAGTTTCATCATCAAATTTCAACGGTATTTGCATGACACAAGGTATAAATGATTTGACTTGTGATAAAATTAATACTGGATAATCGGTTTCATATTCCATTGTATAATATTTAAAATCATATGTGATTTTTTGAAATTTTATAACATCACTTATCGCCTCGTAATTTAATCGACCGCTTGCAGATACTTGACCACTTGTTAATTTTGTCTCATCAATTACTAAATGTGTATTATTACTTAATTGTAACATACCGCTAGATAAACGATTACATTCATAATCTTTTTTCGGTACTAAAGATAAATCATTTAAATTATCTAACGTTACTTCAAAATAATGACTCTTTGTTACGAATCTTGATAAAATATCATAAAAATCTTTTGTAAATGTTGGACATTTCTCCAATGGGAAATTTGTAATATTTATAGGAAAATTTCCAAGGCACAAATAATCTTTTCGTGTATATATCGACGATATTAAATGACAAATTAAATAATCTGCTGCTAAATTATCGCCAAATAATAATTGACTCAATACCATATGTAAATCGCTCCTTATTGCTTGAATTTTTGATAATATTTCTGGTGGGTTTTGAATTTTGAAAATAGTTGACAATTCTTTTACTGCAATTGCGTGCAATCTTGGTATTAATGACACTGGTGGATTATGAGTTTGAATTTCCATATCATCTGTCATATCATCGGTATTTCCAGCGCAATTTAATGTTGGATCAAGCGATATAAATCCAATTATATCAATCACTTGATTTAATTTATATGATATTGAATCATTATATATTTTAACAATACACGATTTACCATCGTCGATTGGAATTGGGAAGTTTAATAAATGCTCTTTTGATAATAAATTTTTTTTCGAGTCTGATGAATTTTCCCCATTTGATTTATCATTATCATCATCATTATTTTTATCGGATAATCGTTCTTTTTTCTTTGCAGGCTCAGAAGTATCCATTGGTTCATCATTATTTTCATTACTTAATGCATCTAAATTTCTCTTTGTTGCCGAGTTTAAATTATTGTAATTAAAGTTACCTTCGGGTTTTATTGTTGTATTGAACTTTGCCCAATCATTTAAACCAGGAATTGATATCACAACACATGTTTGACGCTCTGCACTTTTATTTTTATCAGAATCCAATATAATATCTTCATCGGCCTAAAAAGTAAATAAATAAATTGAACAATAATTAATACTTCGTAATTAATTCATTTGTAATAATTATTCCAATGCTTAATATAAATTTATAAAAATCTGTTGGCAGTATTATACATGAGGAAAACAAATCTTTAAGCTCCTCACACCTAGTACTACCACAAAAAAATTGTTTAGAAATTTCTTTTATTTCTCTAGGCCTTGCATTTTACCTGGAATGTTAATGTATAATAACATAGGCATTTAAATGCTCCATAAAAAGGCCAGGAATAAATGTCAATTAATTGATTTTCGTTATTTACAGTGAAAGTTAAATTTAAAAATTATTAATTATTATTTTACCTGACATTTTGCAGAATCTTTGTACAATCCACATCGAATAAATGATTCATCAGTTTGTGTATTTTTCACTTCATATCTTTCGAAATAATATTCAGGATTGTACATATCTTGAATCATTCCTTGAAATCTAACTAATTGTCCATGAGTGAGGTTATGTAAGGCCGAAGAATTCAACGATGGTATTTGATTCAATAATTCGGGATTATTTAATATAGAATTGCATATTTCTTGATTTTTAATGTAATACTCAGAAGTCCATTCTCCGAAATTCACCTCTGCACAATTAAAAAAATAAAAATTGTAATAAAATTCAATACAAAAAGTTACAAAAATAATTATAAACAATTTTTAGGTTATTTTATAGAGTCATAATAATTTCAAGACTTTTTAACTTAATTCTATCTAGATTAATAATTAATTTAAAAATTCAATGATAGAAATACATACCAGACATTTTATTTTTTATTAATAATATACAAATATTCGTTTATAACCGTATTAATAATAGTTTATGAAAGCTAAGTACTATTCAGATTTTCCAGAATCCAGTAGTTTCCCGCGTACTTACATAAAAAATATTTTTTAGGTTATCCCGAAGAGTACCGAAATCATCCGAATGTCCTTTCAAATTACAAATTTATTATTAAATCTATCTATTTTAATTTGTTTTCTCTATAAATATTCATTCATAACAGAATTACAGTGATAGTGAATATAATTGCATAGATATATTTAAATGTAACACAATTTATTGAATAATGCTAATAATTAATATGCGACATTTGGTTGTGAATCATTTTTCGTTGAAATCGCCTCGGCAGCAACAACAGAATCATTATTTACAGTTGATTCGGGCACTGCTTCACCTGCAGACACTTCCGGTGGTTCCTCTGCGGACTTTTCGATGAAAGTTCTTGCAGAATATTCACGCGGTGGCATCCATGGTGGAATTATTTTTCCATGTATACGCCAAATACCGTATTTATTAGCTAAATGTTTCTCAAATACCACATACTCCAGTACATCTTTTCTTACAATTTCACTGCCGTGCATTAATCGACCAAATCGATCGTAAACTGCCAGTGTCTAGAAATATTAATTAATTAATTTTATAATTCATTTAATATAATATATATTTTATATTTAAATAACTTTAATTTGTTAAGTAGAATAATTTTTAATTAACCTGCTGATTGTGAAAACGAACAGTGACTTGAGCAAAAACATTATCTTTTGTCATAAGAGTAGTGCAACGTGCATGAACAACTTTTGGTAATTCCAGTGATTCAATAAACTTCCAACGAATTGTTTTATCCATAGTATTGTGAGTTACTTCCTGCAAAATAAACAAACAAAAAAAATTATATTTATATTGCTAGAGAAATACGATGTTATTATTGATATAGTAATTAATTTATTTACCGGATATGCTTTTTCAGTTACTAATAATCTCAGTGCGGTCTTATCTTTTCTACATTTTTTTTTAATATCAGAACAAAAATAAAATAAAATTAATGAATAATAATTTATGAGGTATTAAATGTTTAAGATTTTAAAAAAGAAATTGAATTTACTTGGCTATTGCCTCATGAGCTTTGACGTATATACTTTGTGCCTCTTCCTCAAATCCACCAATTGAAAATTCTTCCTCATAAGAACGTATTTTTCTAACTGCGAAATATGACTTTCCCTTCTTCGTCATAAATTCCACTTTTTGTTTAGCACCCTGAAAATATAAAATATAATTACTACTTGTTGTTCAGTCAAATTAATGATTTTTAAAATTCCGCATTATTTTTTTCTTTTTCCCAATTACTGTTTTTGAAATTGCGGAGAATTTCCCATCGCCTTCTGGTGGTACATAAGCTTCAAAAATATCACCAGTTGCACTAATAAAAATTTGTTTCTCAATCCATGGTCTAGATGGTTTTAATCCCTGTTCCTTCATTTTAGATCGCACTTCTTCTGGTGTTAAATCATCATTACTTTTAGTATAATCTGGCAATTTTATTTTAATAAGTTTTTGGGCTCGTAATTTTTTAAACTTTGGATTCCAATGCTTATTATGATTTCGAAATTGCGTGAATATTATTCCTGATTGTTTTGTCATGGCCGTTAGAATTGATGAATTACACTAAAAAAGAAAATTATTTTATTCATTAATGGGTAAATAAATCATATAATTATTGTTATTAATTCTTATTTCATCCATAATTATCAATAATAAAGCGGTAATTTTTACATGAACGAGGCAGCCGAAAGCACTCAGGGGATTTATAACACGTCCCAACATGTTTTATTTATATATATATTATATAAAGCGCTTTCTGTTTAATAAATGTTCTAAATACTTTTGAACAAATTAAAATATATATCTTGAAAAGAAATTCTTTCTAATATTAAGTGACTACACTTTTAATGTAATTTTTGTAGGTTATCCTCTTTCGCCGAAAAATTTAGAGGTTATGACTTATGTATACACTGCTGTCGACTGTGCCGCCCTCTCACTAACCAAGTGAATATATATATCACTTCGAACTTAATGTGTGTGGTGGGGAAAATTGATTCTATAACTGCCCACAAGAGGTCAGCCTTGAATATTTGTTTTTTTTTTAACCAAAAAAAATATACAGGTATATATAGATATATATTTATACACCTGTACTACGCCGCCATTGTGTATTAATATATAAAGAAGCGCGCATACGCCTGCGCACAATGATTCCATTTCCCTTTTCACTCCCACTCACGAAATTATCAATTTTCCCTCGCTTTATCTCTCTCTTCATCATACACATTCTCCTCTATAAGATGCAAGAATTGCCGCCATTGCAAACCGCAATGGTTGTTACGTATCCAACTATCTATAAACTTATAACAAACTAACGATTACAAACAAAAATAGTATTATTGTCAATTCAAGAGTATAAATAATAAGTTATTACTACTTGTATATCTAAAAACTATTTTTCATTGTGATTTTTCATTTAAATACTCACAAATCGGACAAAATGAATTTCGAGGTAAATATATTTGTTTTTTTTTTCCTTTTTTTCCATATTCAATTAGCATACGGTATTTTTTTTAATTCTCATTCATTTAATTTGAGATAAATATTTAATAAATTATTTATTAATTACAGCTGCGATGTAAAGTTAAAACAACTCCCCATGAATTTGCATATCGCAAGGAACATTGTCAAGGTATCACAATTTTTTCAATGTTATTTATTTACAATGGCGCCTACTTGTACTTGCTACTTTTTTTTTTCCGGTTTCGTTTTTCGCAGGTAGAAATAAAAGTAATTATTGTCATGTTTTATGGTTTACACAGATGATTTAACAATGATTGATGATGATGATATGCAATGTACTGCATGTGGTGACCAATTAATAGCTAAAAAAGGGCGTTGTTTTATAAATCGTGTTGTCGGAACCTTACAATGTCAAGTGAGTATACATATTTTTTAAATTTATTTACATTTATGTATTGTTTAAGAAACAAAAATGGCTATTCATTTTGAATATTTGATTATAACCTAATTTTTTTATTTAATAATTTTTCATAATTATATAATTAAATATAATTATATTTTTTATTTTTTTTTTTTGCTTTGCATTTGTTGAATAGATTTGCTACGAACGTTGTGAGGACAAAGAACCATGGAGATCTACGAATCGATCTCATTTTTGCATCATGTGCGGGAAATCAAGTGAACAAATGCAAAAATGTGCTAAAAAAGATTGCTCATATTCTTCATGCCAGGTAAAAAAATAATATACACTGTCGTGATAATAATTTAAATTATTTATGAATAATAGAACTTGTGTGCTTTAATAGCTGATGATAATTAATTTCAGGTGTGTATCTTAAGAAATAAATCAGATGCTTCCGTTGAGACAAATAAACGCAGATGGAATTGCTTTATTTGCAATATCGAACAGCTTTATCCACGTAGAGCTGTTGCAGCAACTGTGATGGCTTCATTGTCTGAGTAAATATTTACTTTTAATTCTAATTTAGATCAAAATTAAAATTTCAACTTGTATTTTGTATCACAATCTTTTATTTTGTTATAATTTTCCTCTGTATTATTAATTTTCCATCAATTTTTAAATCCTTTTATTCAATTTATTCATATTAGATTTTTCACAAGAAAATTTCATATCAATTTGAAATATTTAATCGCGAATTTAAATTTAAAAAAAAAAATTTTTTTTTGCCATGGAAAAAAAAAATAATTAACACATCGGAATTTCAAATTTCCGTTTTTAATTTTGATCGTAAAACAAATTAATTTATCGTAGATTGTTGTCATCAATAATTATCGTGGATAATATATTTAAATAACAAATCCATATTTCATACAATTAAGCATGAAACAAAATATAAAATTAAATAGAATGTTAAACAAGAGACAACGATATATTAAAATATCGATAAGATATATATATATATGTATATGCAGATACATATATATAAGGTAGAATGTGCAAACGGAAGTTTGGAAAACCAATCTAAAAATAAGAAAAAAAAAAAGAATGCATTGTGGAAAGACCATAAATAAAATCGACAACATGGACAAAATTATGTTTCAGAAAATCTCGTGAACGGGTATTAAAAAATTCAGATATGAAAAACAATGATAATGAACTAAGTGGAATAAATACAAAAGAAAATGTACAGAAGCGTACAAGAGCGAAAGTAATTATTTCAAGTGATTCGGAATTGTCAAGTAATGCAAGTGAAGCTAATATATTTCAAAAAAAAATTGCCACACAAAAATCATCGACTTCAACTAAATCATTGAAATCACTTTGTATAGGAACAAAAACAAAAACTTATAATGTTGATTTAAGAATGATTAATAGTGATGATGATGATGATGATGATGATTTGATATCTAACGGTCATGCTGAGCAATCTGATGATAGAAAAGGTACACAACAATTCAAAATACAAAAATCAAAGGAGCAAAAGAAAAAAAATGTAAAAAAAATACATGAAAACAATAATGATGATATAAAAAAATGGGAGGGACCAGTGAGTCGTGCAAATTCGAATTCAAGTTCTGATAAAGAATTTTCACGACATAAAATAATTCACAGTTATGTTTCATTGCAAAGGATTTCGGATATCGAAAAAGATTACACGGTTTCACCGGCGCAATCATTATCACCATCACCACCATCAAACTCCACGTTATCGAAACAAGATGCCTTTGTATTAAAAAATCATGTTCATAAATTTTTTTTAGAAATGAAACAAAGCATTAAAAAATTGGAGAATAAAATTGAATTTATTGAAAGAAATTATCATTATAAACAAAAATTAAAAAGAAAGGATGCTACACGCATGATGATGGAGTGTACAAGAATGGTTCGTGATTGGAAAGAACACGTTAATACTAGTGAAGATAAAGTTGTAAATCGTTACAACACATGGTGTAAAAAAGCTAGAGTAAAAAATATTTTTATTAATAAAAGTCATGTTTCTAATAATATTGATACACCAAATCGTTATAAAGAAAAAATAAATAAATCTATATTGATTCCATCTTCGGATTCAGATAGTGACCAAACTGTTGTAAATTATCCGATAATACATAAATCTTCTTCTATGCACTCAATAAGAAGTCATGATGGTGCACAAGCAGTAGATGAAGTGGAAAATCAAGAGCAGAATAACCAGCCTGAAAATATTATTGAAAGAAATTTAAGTAGGAATAAAATATTAGATTCAAGTGATGAATCTGATGTAGAATTAAGAAGAAACATTTCTCCAGCGCATGGACAATGTGTTAATGAAATTGATGATGATAATGTTAGAGACTCATCACCAATTCAAAATGTTGATAAAAGTATTAATAATTCCAAAAATTCACCAATAAAACAGACTGAACGTTCATCAACGCCTGAATCAAAGCTAGATTCCAATCTTAATTTTGATTATAGTCCACAGTCTTCTATTGATATGTTTCAAGACGATAATGAAATTGAAAATAATGAAGAAAATTCATTGCCGCTTATGACAACTGAAGCTCAAATTCATGAATTACCAGCAAAAAAAAATTCACCGCCAAAAAATAAATTTATTAATGAAGATAATAATGAAAAAGAGAAAAAAAAGTCAAAAAAAACCATTCCACTTGACGATTCCTCATCTGGTTCTGACGATAAAATTCTATCAGAATCAAATAAAAAATCTAGGTCATCAACTGATGAAAAAAAGGAAAATCAAGAGAAACCACCGGAAAAACAGTCATCAGAAGCTAAAGAGAAATTAATTGATAATTGTAATGATGAATCATTAGTAATTAATAATAATCCAATTGATAATGATAGTAGTGTTGATGATAATGAAGAACAAGCAAGAAAGGCTTTATTAGATTCATCATCGGATTCAGAACCCGAAGCAATATTCAATACATCCAATGAAGATAATAATTTACTTTTGGGGGATGATGAACTAAGTGATAATGATAATATAATGAATGATAAAACCAAAGAACGACGAGAATCACAAAAATCAATAACATCATCGAATAATTGTTCGATATCGGCTAAATCCAAAACCATTAAATTTATTCTACGTAATAATGTTCATTATAAAAATGATGTGAAATTAAGATATGTTACAACAGTTAAATTATCAAAACTTGGCAAAAATATACTTTCCCAGCATTCAAACGCATTGAAAGAATCAAAGGAATATCTGGAAAATAAACAAGTTAAAAGGTACATAGAGGTTTTGTCTACATAAAATAAATAAATAAATATCTTTGTCACTTGTTCTTATTGATTTGAATAAATATAATAAAAATAAAAACGGAACTCAAAATTCCATTGTTTCAATTTTTATGATGAATAATATCAAATCAAATTCAAAGAAAAATTTATTGAATAATTCATATGTTTTGTTTATTGGTATGAATGTTATTTACCTGCTATATAATTTTTTTTTCGTTATTTTTCAGTCTCATGTCTATCGACAATATCGAGAAAAAAAAGAAAAAAACACATTCATCAGCGTCATCAGAAGATGGCGAAACATCAATGAAGCGATCAGAAAAATCAAGGAAAAAAGATAAAGAAGCAGAGGAAACGCTACTGGATCATTTGAATAAAGTGACGGAGAATAATGAAGAAAATAATAGTGACAATGAAGACGATAGAAATTCAGTATCAAAAAATGATTCGTCCAATGAAAATGATCTCGAAAATTTAAATATTTCAACAGAAAGTTTCACATCTACAGCTGATAAATTATATAAAGACGCGTTACTTGAGAGTTCGCATTCAGAAGCAGAGGCAACGGAAGACAATGAAAAAAATAAACCAGTATCCGATAATGACTCGGAGAAAAGTGATGTCGAAAATATTAATGAAATAAGCGGGACTCAAACTAAATCGAAAGAGAATACAGAAAAAACAAATAAGCGGCGCAAAAGTAGTGATTCAGGCAGTGATATAAAAGTTATTAAAGACGACATGAAAAATGATAAAAGTCGATGGAAACGTAGTAAAATGCTGACAATGACTTTTTCATCTACAGATTCCGAGGATGAAGAACGTAAAATTAAGAAAAAAATGGCTCGCCAAGAAGAGTCATCAAAAAATGGCGCTGAAAGTGGTGATAAAGATGAAGACAATGAACACCTTACAGATTCATCACCAATTAAAAAAAAGCGTACTCGTCGACGTCGATTGGCATCAGATGATTCAGATATAAAAATAACTGATGATTCAAATAGTTCAGATTCAGACGCTGATAATGAAAAAAAAAATGAATCTTCAGATAATAAACAAGAGGATGGAAAAAAATCGGGAAAACGTCGAAGAAAATCTGACAATTCATCGGATTCAAGTACACCATTAGAAGTTAGAAAATCAAAACTTAAAAGAAAGAGAATTCGTGCTATTGCAAATGATAGCGATAGCGAGAGTGGAAATGAATACAACAGTTCTCAAGGTGGCAATAAATCTGGGCGTAAAAATATTCGTAAAGTATTAAAAGATAAACAAGTGGCAGAGGACACAAAGCAAGCTGGTAAATTAGAGGAAGAGAGATTAAAACGTATGGCGGATCGTCAAAAATTATACAATGAAATGTATGAAGCGCGTTTGGCTAACGAGAAAAAAGTTGATAAATTAGTTTTGGATTTCGATGAAGAATCAAAGGAAGTTCTTTTAAGTGCAGATGAAAAATTAGTCAGACGTTTAAAGCCACATCAAGCGCGTGGTATTAAATTTATGTGGGACGCGGCATTTGAATCACTTGAGCGCGCAAAAACGACATCAGGTTCTGGTTGCATTTTAGCACATTGTATGGGACTTGGAAAATCATTTCAAGTTGTAACACTTGCACACACATTACTGTCTAATAGCGAAAAAACTAATGTTAATACTATTTTAATTGTCGCACCATTAAGTACTGTATTAAATTGGGTAAATGAATTTAAAATTTGGCTGACTGAAGTGGAAAATGGCGATGATATTGAAATTTATGAAATGACAAAATGTAAAACAACAACAGAGCGTAAATATCAACTTGAAAATTGGTCAAGAACCGGTGGTATATTAATAATTGGATATGAAATGTTTCGTAATTTAACAAATGCAACAAAAAAAGTTAAAAAAAGTGTACGTGAATCGATATTAAAATGTTTAGTTGACCCAGGCGCTGATTTAGTTGTATGCGATGAGGGTCATTTATTGAAAAATGAAGATTCAGCTATTAGTAAAGCCATGAGACGGATAAGAACACTACGACGTATTGTATTAACTGGTACACCATTGCAAAATAATTTAATTGAATATCATTGCATGGTACAATTCGTGAAGCCAAATCTTCTTGGTACTAAAAAAGAATTTTTGAATCGATTTGCGAATCCAATACAAAATGGACAATTTGATAATTCAACCGAGTATGATGTAAAAGTTATGAAAAAACGTGCTCACGTACTTCATAAAATGTTGGAGGGCAGCGTGCAACGATTTGATTATTCTGTACTAATGCCATTTTTACCACCAAAACAAGAATACGTTATATTACTACGATTGACTGATGTACAAGTTAAGTTATATCAATATTATATCGATAAAAAGGCGCGTCAACAAGTACGTATGGGCAGCACGTTATTTGCTGATTTTCAAGCATTACAACGTATCTGGACGCATCCATTAGTTGTAAAAATGTACACGGCAAAAATGATTGAAAAACGTCGTGAGGTTGAGACTGATTCTGAGGGTTCATTAAAAGATTTTATTGACGACGATGACAGCGATTCAAATAGCTCAAGCAAATCATCAAGCAACAATGACAGTGATACTGTGCATTTAGACAGCTCAGATGATCAGAAAAAAACAAATAGACGTGGAACACGTGCAAATCCACTTGCTGAAACGATCGATGAACCCGAAGTGGAAAATAAAGAATGGTGGAGTGAGTTTGTTAAGCCAGAAGATCTTGATGATTTACGAGTGTCTGCTAAATTATTAATATTATTCGATATTATTAAAGAATGCGAGGCAATGGGGGATAAAGTTCTTGTATTTTCACAATCACTTTATTCATTAACTTTAATTGAAAAGTTTTTGGGTATGATTGACGATGAAACACAAAAAGGAAATGAATTAGAATCATTAGATAATCATACAGGTAGTTGGTCACTTGGGTTAGATTATTTTCGTTTGGACGGATCAACATCAGCGGATAATCGTAGTCAATGGGTTAAATCATTTAATAGACCATCAAATACACGAGCGCGTTTATTTTTAATATCAACTCGCGCTGGTGGACTTGGAATTAATTTAACTGCTGCCAATCGTGTTGTTATTTTTGATGCAAGCTGGAATCCATCGCACGATGTACAAAGTATCTTTAGGATATATCGTTTTGGACAGAAGAAACCATGTTACGTTTATCGTTTACTGGCGGCTGGAACAATGGAAGAGAAAATTTATAATCGTCAAGTAACAAAATTATCACTTTCATGTCGTGTTGTTGATGAACAACAAATCGAACGGCACTTTAGTAATAGTGATTTGGCAGAATTGTACACATTCGAACCACCAAATACCGAACCATCACAATTAGCATTGCCAAAAGATCGTTTGATTGCCGAAATATTTCTCAGACATAAAAAATTAGTGGAAACTTATCATGAACACGATTCATTATTGGAAAATATTGCTGAGGAAGAACTGGATGATGAGGAACGTAAACAAGCATGGTTAGAATATGAACAGGAGAAATTGGGAAAACGACCAATGCTACCAATGAATGTTTATCCAACATTATATCAACAACAAACAATGATGATTCATCAATCAAACAATCAAATGATGAATAGTTTTAATATGAACGAAATAGATATACAGAAAGAATTTGCAAATTTATTGCAATTTATCCGTCAGGATTATCCACATTTGACTGAATCAGCACAAAAAGACATGGCTTTTCGTGCACTCAGCAACATGTATAATTATGTTGAAAATCGAGCATCAACCAATCTCACTAATGCAAATATGAATATGAATATGAATATGAATATGAATAATATGCATATGAATATTCCAAATGTCAGTAATCCAACCGCGACCCTTGCGAATGCTTTGGCACAACAGGAATATACTCGTCAACATTCAACAACAAATAAATATCATCAGCAACATCAACAACAATTACAACAGCAACAAATGCAATATGCGCAAAAGTTTGGAAATAATGTTGGAAAATCTACACCTACAGTAGGAAAAACTGCTGCAACTTCCCACGACGATGATGTAGTCGAGGTAAAGTTAAATTAACTCTCATGAGTCTGTTGATTTTATTTATTTATTTATTTATTTATTTTATTATAAATTTTTATAATATATTATTAATATTTATATTTTATTTTATTGTAGATACCTTCGTCAAGTAGCGCGGTGAATTCGACTTTGCCCGCGACTAGTTCAACTAAAAGTCAAGAGGAGTAACAAGTATTTATGATATAATAATTATAACAAAAAATATTTGTTTATAATAGTCGAGAGCAATTAATTTTATTTTTTAAATGAATCCTTTTAATTATTTAATATTATATAGCGATACATAATAATTATAAGTTCTCTGTGGTTAATTCACCTTTGTTAAATTCTTTTTTTTTTTGTTTTTTTTTTTAATGCTGGTCATGATTTAAATATTAATAATTGTCATTTTTTTATGATTATTAAAATTAAGAAGAAAAAGAATTTAATCATTTTCATTTTTTATTCTTTTTTTTTCATCCATAATGAATGAATTAATTATGGTAAAGCTTTTCTCCATCCATTCTTCAATAATTTTTTAATTTTTTGTTTTATTTTCCTGTAACTATCGTTATTTTGTTGATTGAAAATTTCATTAGGATCAAAATTATGATCGTACAATTCTTCGGCAATAAATTTATTCCAATTGGATTTTTTTTTATTCTGGTTGAATTTAAGCCATGCCGTATAACGAAATCGTTTTGTACGAACAGTATAGCCCATAAATTTAATTTCATTTAACTTGGGCTCATCACTATTTGGTTTGAGCATTGGTTCTAATGATGGTCGTGGATATTGACTGAATGCAGCTTTTTTCCAAGTTATATTTGTGCTATTGTTGGCAATCGCTGCTGCTATGACGGGTACAATGCTAATTCCTTCACTGCACGGATTATTATTGTTGATTATTTGTGATTTATCAACAATAGAACAAATTGGTATTGGAATTTCAGCAAATTCAGTTATAGTTGGAAATAAATCGACCAATTCAACAATAGAATTGATACGGGTAATTTTATTATTTTTTATAAATTTATATTCATTATCATTTTTATTATTTATCAATAATTTATCATCATCTGGTAATGAAATAATTAATGGTACTCTCAATGCAACATCAAAATTACTGTATTTAGCCCACAATCCATGTTCACCCAATGACCATCCATGGTCTGAAGTTAAGATAATAATAGTATTTGTATCCAATTTTAAAATTCGTAATTGCTTGATCAATATACCAATTAAATAATCAATGTATGATACCGCTGAATAATAAGATTGTATTATTTTTTTTGCATAATTCATTGATATTTTTTCCCATGGGAAATTCAAATTTAATAATTTAATATCATGGCGTTTTCGTAAATCTATCCATGGATTATATGCTATATTATTTATATTTTTTGGCCATGAATAATTTTTAATATCAATAAATTTATCCAATGGGTGATAACCTACAAATAAAAATCATTATTTATCTTATTTCAACCATAGATGATTTTTTTTTTTTTATCAATCATAATAATTGTTAAGAATACAAAGTAAATTGAAAATTAATAAAAAAAATTAAATACATATACGTACTTTTAAAATGTGATGGATATTTCAGGGGAATATGAGGCTTTTCAAATCCAACCGCCAACAAAAATGGATTTTCATTCGATTGTTGATGATTTAAAAAGGTTTTTGCAGCTTCTAAAATTTCCATATCTGGTAAAATGCCACCAGGTGTTGTTGAAACATTCACTGGACACACCTATTATTAAATACACATTCAATTAAATTTGACGAAAATATTAAACAAATAATTAATTAAATATATCACATACAAGATTGGAAGCTGGATTATTTAAATATGAAGAATCATCGAAACAAACTGGTGCATTTTTATATTTATTTGTAAAGGGATGAAATGGAATTTCACTCCATGAATATGGACTATCATCAGAATAATTCGAACTAATTCCTGGATGGAATATTTTCCCAATTGATTTTGTAACATAACCTCCTTTTTCTTTCAAATATTGCGGCAATGTTGTGAAATTTTTATCTTTTGAATCACGCCAATAATTATTAAAATCATAGAGAAGAAGAGTGTCAGGACGACGACTGGTGAGAAAAGAATTTCTGCTTGGTGCACACAAGGATTGCTGGAAAAATGAATAATAATATCATCATCTACTATATACACAAACATATAATTTGATTATATTCAATTAATTTTCCTAACCTGTGCATAAGCTCGATTGAATAGGAAACTATTTTTTGCCAATTTATCAATATTTGGTGTATAAGCATTTGGATCTTTATAACATCCCAATGCAGGACGCAAATCATCCACAACAATGAATAGAAAATTGGGTTTCAATTCAACAGGAAAAAGAAACAAGTTGAATAAATATAATTGCAATAATGCCCTGGCCAACATTTTATATCACTGTTACAATTAAATATCTATAGCTATGTAGCATTTAAATTAATTTGGTTTTTAAATATTCTCAAAATACACATATATTTTAGTTATTATTTAATTTGTTATTGCTAAATGAAAAATGCATTCATATTATTTGCTATAAAATAACTGAATTAATTTATTGGCTTTATTTAAATAATTTTTGTATAAAGTTAATTACTTAAGTTATGAATAACATTATTAATAATTTAAGGACATGTTATAATTGCTTTATTTTCTCGACAGAATTCAATGTCTTGACAACATAATGCTACATTTCGTATGATTTCATCTTTGCTATTTGACGATCTGCGAGCTCGTGAAATAAATTCCAAAATTTCATCCATCTCGTCCGAACTCATGAATTTCTTTGATAATTCTTCATAATTCGATTCCTGAAATGAATATTTTTAATATTATTTGAAATTACTAATCAAGGTTTTGATATCCTTCAACATAACCTCTATTATTTACAGTAGAAAAATTTTTTAATAATAAGTCAATACTTAGTATAATAATACCCAAAAAAAGTGTCAAAATTTAAACTTATGACGCATAATTTTCAGTAAATCAATAATATATCTAGTTGAGGTAATTTAAATATATATATTCCTGCCGATGAATTTGAATAATTAAAGAAAATTAAATTAAATTAAAATAAAAACATACTTGATATAAATCACGAACAATTCGTGATTTTAAAATTGAATTTTTTCGTAAATTTCTTCTATTACGTCTGAGATTTTGATCTCCGGATACTAAACATAAAAGAAAATTAATTGAATATTAAAAACATTTATTGCAAATATACATTAATTAATTGATACAAAAATAATGAAAAAATATAAATACTTGAATTAATATTAAAATTAATTTTTGAATGGTGATTTAAATAATTTTCCGTGTCTCTTTTTTGCCTAATACATTGTTCTAATATAATATTCATAACTACACTTTTACTACAGTGATTATTGGCGAAAGAAAATTTAATTTTCACTACAATTACAAATATAAAAATAAATAATAATATTTTATTATTCATTATATCACACACAAAATTTTATAATTAAATAATATAAAACGTTTGAAATTTTTCTTAACACTCTGCGTATTTTTATACCTTCGCGCGTTAAATATAAATTAGAAATGAATTCAAATAAAAAAAAAATAAATTAATATACACGTCTCGAATATTTTGATAATAAAATATATAATAGATTTATAAATTTATTATTATTAATTTATTATCTAACGGAGAATGCGTTTATCAAAATAATTATTGTTATAAATATAATATTATAATACGTGAGAAATTGAACGTGCGACATTTGTTTGCTATTCCAAGAGAATACCCGACAATCAAAACTTTTATCGTTTAGTCATAAACGAAGAATGAAATATATATTTTTTTTTTTATTTTATCAGCATTATAGACAGCGTGCCGCCAAGGTATTCATTTATGTATTCCTTTTTCTTTTTCTTTTCTCTATTTAGTCACGTCGATTATTCTTTTTATGGATACAAAGAATTTTCCTCTAAATTTGGTGCTACTGAATTGAAATAATATATTTAACCATGAGATTTAATAACTATAACCATAAAACTTCACCTTCACCCATATAAATTAACCTAAATTTATAATCATCAGTGTCATTAATCACTTAAGATTATATTCATAATGATAAATAATTCCATAAAGTAATTATCATTTATATTTAAAAATATGAAATTCGAAAAATGTTATTAAGTATTTTATTAAATTTATCTATTCATTCGTGTTTCAAATTTAGTTTAAAAAAGAGACTTTAGGTCACGCCACTGCTAATTTCTTGTTACTATTTTTTATATAGATATATATTATACATACCACGTATATAATGAAATAGAAATCTACATTTAATGGTTACTAGATAATAGTTAACTATTATGTGTACAGAGTACAATGTTTACCTTCGGTGTTGTCTAATTTATTTATAATTTATCCTGTATGTAATTTCACCTGTATTATTTATTGATATATCATTAATTTTTTCCTGAATTAAAAATTCTACAATTAAAACTAATATATTATTGTATTATTTCCAATTAATAATTATTTGTTAATGCATACGTTGTATATTTACTTAAAAACTTTAATATCTTATTATTTTATCATAAAATAATTTTAATTTCATGGTATTAATAATTTATATCATGTAAAAAGTTTATAAAAAAAATCAAAATTTTATTTTATAATCGTTAAAAGGAATTTTCAAAAATAACAATAATGGATGTCATAACTACTAGTTTGGAAGCATTAATACGTAAGATAACAATTAATTCTTATTAATGTGTAGATATTATTAATTGTATGATAAGAAATATTGTCATTAGTATTTAAGTAGTCGTTATGTAGTAATAGTTATTTAGATTAAACTATTTTCTTGTTTTAAGTAGAGTAAGACAAAGTAAATATGTACGTTCATTAACTTACATTTATTGGTCAATATAAATAATTACTAAATGCTATTGATCTATTTTAGAAAGAGCAACAAATCCACAGAATCAAAAACTTGATACTGCAGCAATAGATGCATTTTGTGTGATATTGAGTAAAGAAACTGATGGTGTACAAATTGCAAGCAAATTAATAGCCACACATATACAATCCACTAATGAAAAGGAATCATTGCAGGCATTGATTGTAAAAATAATATTTATTTATTAACTATTAATATTTTACAATGAACAAATAAACATTATGTATGAATTGTATTGAAACAAAAATTTAATTTTTAATTATAAAGCTTTTAGATAGTTGTATGAAAAGATGTGGACGAAATTTTCATGCAGAAGTTGGAAAATTTCGATTTTTAAATGAAATGATAAAGTTAGTTTCACCTAAATATCTTGGTAGCACAACACCTAGTGCAGTACGTGAAAAAGTTTTGGAATTATTGCACACATGGACTGAAGATTATCCGCGTGAAGTAAAAATCAATGAAGCTTATCAGATGTTAAAAAAACAAGGTGTTGTTAAGGTATTATTGAAGTTGGAAATATGAAAGTTAAAATAAACTGGCATTTTAATAATTAAAAATTTTTTAATTTATAGAATGATTCGTCTTCACAAATGGATAATAAAAATTATTTAACTAGAACACAAAAAACAAAAAGTGCACTATTTGAGGATGAAGAAACAGCCAAGCTTCTTCAAGAGTTACTCCAAAGTAAAGATCCATTCGAACTTCAATTAGCTAATCGACTAATTAAAAGTATGGTTAAAGATGTGAGTTTCAACTTTTATAAACTGATGAATTTTTTTTCATTATAAATTCTTCTACAATATTACATTAAATATGAACAAATAAACAAATTCAACGTTAATCATCTGTGATATATACATATGATTTTACTTGGTGTATTGTCAGGATGAGAAAAGAGTTCAACAAACTTCACAGAGAAATATGGAATTAGAATCTGCCCATAACAATATTAAATTATTATCAGAAATGTTAGATTCTTATAATTCAAGTCAAACGAATTCAGAGGACGTTGAATTAATAAAAGAGCTTTATCAAACGTGCGAACGTTTTAAACCAACTTTATTAAGACTAGCTGATGAAACGCAAGACAGCGAGGAGATACTTGGTTTGTATGATTTAAAAATATATTCAAAGAGCGAAGAAAAATAAAAATTTAATCAACATTCTATTAAATATAATTATTTATTTTCAGGTCAAGTACTTAATGTAAATGATGAATTGAGTCATGTATTTGAGAAGTATTCTCTTAAAATGAATTCGTCTGAAACATTATCCAAAAGCTCAAATGCTAACAATGTTGATGACATCAGTTCATTATTAGATTTTTCCTATCCAACAGAAACAGCTTCGTCTGTTGATGATAATTTACTCAAGGACCATCGACAAAATACCGATTCAAAATCAACAGATCCACCGCAATCTGATATGGAAATCCTCAATGATATATTTAGTTCCATAGGAAATACTGTTGAACCACCAGTAACATTTGATTCCAATTTGCTCTTACCAAACGTTGAAGTTATGCAACCAATTCAACCTATAACCTCAAAATCATCAGGTTAAATAAATTAGGAAGAATACAAAAATATTTCCATATCTATTTTGAATCTCCGTTGTGCTAATTGTCGATATTTATTTGTTAATTCACAGTTCAAACTTCAACTTTACCAATTAAAGTCAACACCAAAGCAAAAGCACTAGAAGATTTAAATGAAATTGGTAAATCACTTTTACAACAAAGTTTATCATCTGGGCCTACGAAAAACAGTTTATACAATTCAACTATGTAAATTCTTCTTTTTTATTTTTCATTTCTATTTAAACAAATAATACAAATTATATTGAAATTTTGGTAATTTAATTTAGAAAGGAAACAAAGTCACTTAATGAGGTATCATCACTGTTGCCAGAGCATCCAATTGCTCCAATAAATTCAAATACAACTTATAATTTGACCGAAGAATTTATGAGCGAAAATTTGGAGCAAACTGGTCGAGGGAATGAAGAAAATCGTCGTGCTATTAATGATTTCATGACCATGTTAAAAATTGAGGAAGATAATGAAGAAAATATTCATAATAAAACAATAATTAATAATGAAACACCCAATTGTATTGATACGGAAATAAAACCTTTGTCAGATATCCACGTTACGCTAGAAGATATCAAACCAAGTTAGTAGTGTGTATGAATATTTTTTCGTTGACATTCACATTAATTAATTGATTGATAATTTTAGGTTCGAGATCACCAATAACTGTGATTAATGATAAAAATTCGATATCTTTAATATTAAATTTTGCTGATGGATCGCCTCGACCTGATATTTCTGTAATTGTCGTTACGACAATGAGTAAAAATTCTAAAGCTCTTACTAATTATTTATTTCAAGCAGTAATACCAAAAGTATGTTTAATTTTATTCACTACTTTAATATTTTATATTTATTATCTTTAATATTATTTCAAATTAACGATATCATGAATTTACATTTTATGATTAGACGTGTAAATGTCGTCTACAGCAGCCATCTGGAACGGAATTACCAGCACAAAATTTATTTCTACCTCCCGCAGCTATTACACAAATAATGTTAATAGCTAATCCTAATAATGTAATATCAATTAATATTCATTGATATATTTAATTAATTTTAAACATTACTATAAATTATTATTGATTGATATTGATGGTTTTCAGGTTCCTGTGTCTCTTAAATTTATGTTGAGTTACACAATGGACGGCGAGACATTTACTGAAATGGGTGAAGTAGAGAATCTTTTTAATTAATTAAAAAGTATCGGTATTATTCATTGGAGACTTTGATGATATATCTACTGAATAAAATGAAAAATGTCTTAATGAACATAAACAAAATTCAACAATGACTGCTGAATTTATGTTTATTTCCCAGTTAACAGTACTTTCAATTTGTTGAATGCATTTAATTTTTTTTTATTTTGCCATTCCAATTAATATTACATTTTACTGTTATAAAAACGCAAATTCTATTAGCAAATTAAAAAATCTTTCTTAATTTGAAATATATTAATTTCACAACTGCTAGAATTTTAATGTATAATTAATAATTTGATTTGAGGTTATTTAAATTATAATTTGTATTCATATTGTTGGAAAATATGGCACCTGTTATATTATTAAACATATAAAATTGTGCAGTGACTTAATAATTAATTGATTTCAAACTCTTTCGAGAAAGCAAAATATTGAATGAAAATCAATTGTTTAATTAACGATTATATAATACAGTTGAATAAATTGTCATTAAGTTGTAGAAGAAAAAAAATTTTCAAAAGTGCAATATGATAGTTAAAATTAAATTAATAAATTATTCTTCTGCAAATGAGGAAAGTGTCACTGAAAAGTCATTTTATCTAGCTCAAAATAAAAATTATCTAAATTATCATTATATTATCATTATAAAGAATATACCCATTGAACAGGAATAATAATTTCTCAAAACATAAATTCCCATTAACTTAAATATTTATTCAATAAAAATATTTCAAGTATATAAATTCAGCTTGAAATAATTTGATCACGAAATGCCAGAGCAGTCAATGCTTTCTGATGACCCTGATATTCTCGTTCAATTCCTCCAGTAGTAACATTCCACAGTCTTGCAACACCATCAGAAGAAGCTAAAAAAAGAAATATATATATATAATATATTCAATTATTTCTCGTAAAAAACTGAAATTATTATAATAATAAAAACAAAAATAATGTACCTGTGAAAATATATTGTGAATCGGCGCTAAATTCTGCGTCCCAAACCCAACGTTTAGATTCATGTTGCAGAGCTTGCATTTCGGAAAAATCAGAAGTCTTCCAAATTTTGGCGGTTTGATCAGCCGATGTAGTGAGTAAAAGTCTATGATCCAACAACAAATCAGAAAAATTATTCATAATCAAAGGCATTTATACATATAAAAATTATATATTAATTGAAAAAATGTGTGGATGAAATGAAACTCACGTCGAATCCGGACTGAATTTACATCGAAGCGCATAACGCGTATGCGCTACAAGCTTATGTCGTGGATTGAGCTTTGTTGGTTCTTCACCAATCCCACCAGTTAATGTCCAAACATAACAGTGACCTTTATTATTTACAGCAGCCATACATGACCCATCTGGATCAATTGCAATATCTTGAATTGAAGCTTCAGCTTCCGGAATCTATACAATTAAAATATCTTTTATTTATATTAATTCCTATTGATATTTAATAAAAAAAAATTATAAATTTAAATTTAAGTTTGTCCCTAAATTTATTATTTTAAATTATTAAATAAATATAAAATAAATTTGAATTGAATTCATTTATTAAATAACTAGATAATTTAAAAATTGGTTAATATATAGTTTCTAATTTAAATTTTATTTTAATAATGTTACATTAATAAATTATTTAAATTAAGTTTTTTTAATTCGAGAAATTTTTTAATTTAAAAAATTTTTAAATTATTCCTGATACAAAAGGTAAAGAATTATATTTTACTTTTAAAATTTTAATATATTATAAAAGAGTCTTATTTACCAGTTGCTCATTATGATCCGAACGTAAATCCCATAAATGCACAATTCCACTTTGATCTCCAACAACTAATTCAGATTGATTTGGATGCAAGCAAACACAATTGACTGGCGCTGACACTTGAAATATCCGTTGGCATTGAAATGTGCTTGCTCTATATCATCAAAGATATTTCATTCATCATCATATTATCAAGTATGTTAAAATTACACTTTATCAAGCTAATCAAAATAAATATTCCAATTGATACTTTTAATCATGTTAATACTAATCATTGCTTTTATAATTATATTATATATTAATATAAATAATTTCGACGATTTTATCTACTTTATAAAAGATATTAAATGCCTGGAGAATATTTCAAAAAATAAATTTGAATTAATAGCTTGTTAAATGTAACAGTGTTACTGTAAATTTATTAAATATTAAATCAAAATTCCCTCAAGTCCCAAATTCGAGCTGAACAGTCTTCACTTCCAGTGTACATCCATTTTCCATCTACCTGTTAAAAAATAAATTACAAATATATTTCCATCCTTTGTACATTAAATAAATAAAATTAATTCAAAGTAAATATTAATTATTCAAAATGAATATTTAGTTTAATATATTTAATTTAATTGTTCCAATCAACTGTTTTTTTTTTATTTCAGTGCATAGACAACACAAAATACTGATAGATATTAATAATATCTATCTATAAATTATTACTTTACCTGGAAACCTAAACCAGTAACATTTTTTGAAGCACCTTCATAATTTAAAACTGAATTAGGTGAACCCGAATCCAAATCGTGCATGAATATATTTTGATAACCTGCGGCTGCTATAACATGTTTATCAGGAGTGATATCCAATGCATTTACTTGCTTAAATAAGAGGTTAAGGAAAACATAAATAATTATATTAATATAATTAGCATGACTATTTGGCTGCATTATTTATTTTTAAAAAAAGGTTACTGAAACGGTATGTTGTAATGTTCGTAGACAAATTCCTGTATGTGCTTGCCACACTTTAATTGTGTGATCATAACCTCCAGTAACGAGAATCACTTGTTCTGAGTTGCCTCCTTCAATTGTCATGTTTAATAATTTATTTTTAATAATGAAATAACAATACGCTGGAATATTTATTTCATGCACGTTGCTTTATTATTTGTAATTTCTAATATAAAAGTCAAACTACTGTAATGTAAGATTTTTGTTTATTTAATTAATCTATTGTTGTGGTAAACTGCGGCGGTAATTTGTGATCACTGTTACCAGCTAAATAAAAAAAAAATTCTTACATGGATTACACTGTTGCCACTATTTTTTTAAAAATATCTTGAAGAATTTTATTTCATATTTTTTCGTTCAATTAAAATATATTAGTGTGTCATAAATTAATATAATTTGCTATGTTTTACGAGTGATATTTCAGCCTTTTGTTTATTAATTTTGCCGAAAAAATTTTCAAAACAGTACAATAATTATGAGTAAAAGCCGGTATGCCCCTTTTATTTGAGATTTGAAATATTTTTCACAAAAAAAAACGAGTTGAGCACAGTTTCCCTAGATTGCACTCTGGCTATCTAGGGAATTTATGACCCAATTCGATATCATTTGAATTCTAAACAATTGTTCACTTATAAACAAATCCGATGGATCCAAATCAAGTCAAATGTGCTGAAAAATCCAATTTACAATAATTAAAACGTATAATAATTCTGCAAGTAAAACTAATTCTTTAATGAGAATTTTCACAAGTGAAATTTGTATCCTAACCTAAATTTGAAAAGTTGGAAAATCATTGCGCATGCGTATTGAAAAGTCACATTGCACACACATATACTATCGTCTAAATCGGATGAGTTTTTGATAACATATATATGTATTTCTAAACAAGAATGTCCAGAACCAGAAGTCCAGACCGGGTTTCCGTACCATTCAAACAGGTGTTCGTTGAAAATTCACTGGATGGTGTAGGTCTATCAAATTCGAGTATACTCATGTCGTTTGTGATTCAATAAAATAATACAAATAATTTCATAATGTCTGCACAAAGTAGTTTTCATAAAAATGTCACTTTACTTACACACGTTGTGCCACCAAGTAAAGACTTTCAGAAATATTTCAAGGATGGAATGTTCAATAAACCAAACACACAGGGTTTCGTTCATGTATCTCATTATTTATTAACCATATATGATGAAGAGCGATTTAAAAGAGCAATTGAATGGCCAATATTTGATAAAAGATCAGAGGCTATATATCGTAATAATGTTAGGGACTTTCTCACAATTGTAATTAATGAAAATGAGGATATTGCATGTCCATCAATTTTAACATCTCACTTGGTGACAGCTAGTGGAACAAAGTTCATTAATTTTATGTGGAAATTGTCACAAATTGTTCTGAGAACTTATTTGAAGAGAATGGGTAAATATTTTTTCTATCAATAAATTAAAAATTGCTTATAATTATTTTGTAGATAATAATTAATTAATTGTTTGATTGAATTGTAAATGATTTAGCTGGATCTGTGCTTGGAGCACCAAAATCTGGCAATGCTGAGCCATTAACAAAATTATTCTTCAAAAACACCATAGCAAAGCATGAATATTTTATTAAGGAATTGGATTTGAAACTAAAAAAATCTGAGAGTGGAGCAAAGGAATTTGCAAAGTAAATATACAATTATTAATATTTATTGTAAAATTATTTCTTTATATTTATTTTTGTTTTTCGTCATTAGGGATAGAGTGAAATCCATTGAAATAGCACAATCAGAATTATTTGAATCGAAAAAACGATTGCAAAATATTGTGGAGAATATTGATGTCCATGTTGATGTCAGAAAACGAATTGTAAACACAAATGACAAGGAAGTTATTGAATGTAAGCTTTTATCTCCTTTCATAATGATAATACATAAAAAAAAATGTTGGTTATGGATTTTATATTTCATTTACAGTGTGGAAGAAAAATATACAGTTGGGTACAGAATATCTTCGAATGCAAATTGCACAGGTTAAGATTATTGAGGATAAAAGTACAAAAGTTAATAACTTAGTGATGAGTTTGTTTTCCGATTCTCGAAAAATTTTAGATGGCAACAATTTACAGAAATTAAATACTTCGAAATTGATGGAATTACCACTTGAACCAGAAGCGCAGGTACATAAAACTTTGTTAATTAAATACTCAATTATTTCACAGTAAATAAACTACCATCATTTATTTGTATTTCCATTAATTATTTCCAGGTCGCAATACATCATTTATACATGGAAGATAAATTGGTCTTAAGCAATTTTTTTATTTTATTAAATTCAATTCTTCAATATTTCTACGCTAGTTTAGGAAAAAATAGTTTACCAGATTTGTCTGAATGTAAATTACAAATAGAAGCAAGCACAGAAGATTTAGAAAAAATATGTAGAGTGATTGATCAAGTACAGAATAGATTAACGCAAATGTCTAATAATTTACGAAATACAGCGCACTCAAATCAATATATGCAACCTCCGGCAATTTTTTTAACGCAGGATTATGAGAATTTTAATTCTATTTTGCTTAAAGAATCGCCCAAGTTTCAATTTAATGTTGGTAATCAAAATACTGAGAGACATGACGTACAGGAAAGATTGAAATTAACACCAGTGGAAATGCGACCAAGACCATTATTTGCTCGATATAAATTAAACAGAGATGTCGAATCGTCTACAACCCCAATTCGTCCTAAAATGGAAATATCCCGAATCAATTTCACTGACGCATTATTATCTCCAAGTAGTGCCAAGTTAGGTGCAATACCCAAAAGAATTACATCAACAAGAAGAATGAATCAATCGATATTAGAAACAAGAGCTCCAAAAAAATATGATCGATTATTTATGAGTACACGTCCAGGGATTTTGGCAAACTGTAGTATGGCATCAACAAGCTCATGGAAAGCCAGCACATTTATTGAAGGACATAATAGTGAAAATATTTATAATATGTCAGATCTTCGAGCGCAATTAGCAACTACAAGTTCTGCTAATGTTAGTTTGGATCTACCGACGCCTATAAAATTTACGCCTCAATGTACTGTTGCACCGCCAAATACTTTACCAATAAAAGATATTGAAAAACCAGCTTTTAATTCATCAGAAGTCATTTCTGAGTTGGAAACAATTAATGAAGCAACTGAGATTAATATTGGTACAAAGAGTTTAAATAAATCTATGCTTGACGCAGAAAAACAATCTAGTAAGCGATTATCTATCAGTGATTTAATAGAAAGATATAAAAAGGTACGAGATCAATCAATTTGTACGCCGAATTATAATTTTGAAATTGGAATTAATGGAAATGAAAAATTGGAAGATAATAAATAATTGAAAAATTTAAATAACGGAATTGCACAGTAAATTATCAGGAAGTATTACATAAGTACATTTCTACGATGTTTATATTTAAGTATAATATGGTAATATTGTTAAATAAACGTTTATAATTTTGCAGATTTTTTCAATCCAATTTTTTTATTTCGTTCACCTATTATTCTATATTTACATATTTTTTTTTGCATTTCGTTTAAAAAATTATTTTATTCTTTTTGATATATTGTTTTTTGTGTTTTTCTTTACACTCTTCACCATTGCTGCCAGATCAGATTTGAGAATATCATCGGTTTTTGCTTGTTTAATTGGCACCTCCTAATGAAATATTTCAAAATTTATTATAAAAAAATTATATCGAAACAAAATGTGTTTAATGTAATATTTTACTTACCTCTTCCACCATTTTATTTGCTCGTCTCTTGAGCTGTTCATTGATAAGGGCAGTCGTTCCTGGAGTATTTCTGTAATGTGGATCAGCAGGATCAATATTGTAATGATGCGATGTGAAAAGTGCAGAAAATCTTGGATCAGTAACGTCAACTTTAAAATTATCTTCAACAATTGATTCTTTTTGAGTCTTCATCTTTTTACTTAATCGTTTTTTCTTCGATTTTGTCAATGCTTCATTATTTTCAATCGTCTTCATATTGAAATGATTTTTATCTTTCTCATCATCATCAAGCATAAGTAATTCAAGTTCAGCTTTTGCATTTTCCTCATCATCGCTCGGAGGCGCTTTATTTTTTTCTTCAGTTTTTTTTGTTTTCTTTTTGCTTGACTTTTTCATATTCTTCATTTCTTCAGCAAAATACGGATCATTCATATCCAAATCAGAAGGTATCGAATCATCACTTTCTGACATAGTTTCATGATTCATGTCATCTCCATGAAGTTCAGTATTTTTCTTATCCTTTTTAGCTTTCTTCTTTTCCCGAACTTTTTCTAAATATTTTTCAAACGGCGTCATTTGTTGCATTTGTTTCATTTTTTCTTGCACTAATTTCTCAGTTTTTCCCTGAGCCCCAACATCCCAAGTTAATTCCATTTCGAGTTTCTTATTTTTCTCCTCTTCCTCCTTCTCTTCAATTGATTTCAATAATGATTTATATTTTTCAATGGGATCCTTATCATTTTCATCCACCGTATCATTTTTTATTTCATCTTCATCACTCTCCGATTCATCATCGCTTGTTCCACTTGCCAAATAAGCATTAATATCATTTTGATCTATGTCATCAATTTTTCCAGAATTTAATTTTTGTGTTATTTCCATACGCTCCGGATTCGTTTCATCCCAAGTCAATTCTACTTTGACTTGTTGCAATGCTGTAGTTGTAAATTGTCTTGGTTGATATTTCGCAAGTTCTGGAAGACTATCACAAACTTCTCGTGGTTCATCATCAAATGTCATATCTTCAGGAATAAATCTAAGATCAAATTTTGTTGCAGTCGATTCATATTCAATCCCATCACATTCTGTATATATTTTATTTGCAGTTGCCGGACAATCGCATGTGATAACTGCATAGTAATATTTCAATCTATTTAATTGATACTGCCTCATTTTTTCCATATGATATTCATTGCCCTCCTCATCATCGTCATTACTGAGATCATCTCTGATATTTTTTTTATCTGCTAATTCAATTGGTCCCATAACATCTTCATCTTTCATACGTTGTTTACCAAACTTAGATGGATAAATTTTTACTGAATGAATTAATCCAGTTGGTGGTAAAAATGAATTGAAAAGTACCATAAGATCTACAGCACGAATCCTGTCCCAGTCCATATTACAAGCAGCTAAACGCGATGTTATTTCATCAGTTGTCTCGGCTTCTTTATCCAATTCTCCCCAATTGTGATCAATATCATCATCCTCACTCTCTTCTTCTGATGATTCTTCCTCTGACGAACTGTCAGATAAAAGTACACCCTCACCTCGAGCATAATCAATTGTAAGATCTCTCAATTTCTTTTTTATATTTTTCTCCACATTTTTATCTTCATTATCATTTCGAATATTTAATTGTCTCTCATTTTCGCTTTCAATCGCTTCGTCAATATTCGATTTCTCTGATTCATCTTCTGATTCGTCAGGATTTGCGGATTCATCACTTTTTCTTTCATTCTCATTCTCTACTTCTTCATTATCATCAATGGAATCTACTTCAATATGTTGTTTATTCTTCTTAATTTTAGATTTAACTTGCTTCTTTGTTTCAGACTGTTGAGACACTTTTTTCGATGATTTTTTTTTCTTTAATGATTTTTTTTCATCAGAACTTTGTACTTGCGACTTGTTTGTTATCTTTTCATTTTCATTTTCATTATCATCATCATTCTCAGTATCATCTGAACTACTTGATAATTCATAATATTTTTTAAGATCTTCTGATGATGTATTGCTAATTGGTCTACCTCGTTTATCAATAGTATATTTAACAGAAAACTTTTTATCATTAAACATAGACTGAAATCTCTTGTCTATTTTAATTTTTCTTTCATGTTTAGGAATCCTCCTGAATTTAGGATCCTTAGGAATATGTGCAAAGCGAGAGTCCTTTAATAATTCATCCATTTTAGCAAATTTTCTAAAGAAAAATAAAAAAATTAATAAATCTCACAAGTTGAAATTATATTTAGGTTATAAAGCACAATAAACGTACTTTCAAATATAAAAATGAACTAAAAGCACTATATTCACTAATTCACCACGTGCATTTCGTTTCAACTAAACTATACTACTTTTCCAGAGAAATAACCCTAAAGTTAACCTCAAAAAAAATTCGATACCCCCATCAAGTGGAATCACAGTGGCAACAGAATAATTTCAACTGATTAATGGCGTAAAAATATAAGATTAATTATTCATCAAGAAATGATTACCTTTTTTTCGCGAATATATTTCCCCTCTCAGAAATTACAGTATATACTCCTAATTGCGTAATGTTTTCTAATTTTATTAAAAAAAAAAAATTCGAAATAATTTTCTCATCTTCATTATTAACAACTCAAAAAGGCGCGCGAGAATGACGAAAAAGAAACACGGAGACAGCGCTACCTGTGACGAAACAAAGAATTACAAATGATCTGTAGACTGTGGTGGAGGGTTATTGAAGGCTGTGTCGATTGTCCCCTGGTTTCGTGGTGTGAAAATTGTGAACACGAGGCAATCTGATAATACATACCGTGTGTGTGAAGAGAAAAAAAACGGGATTCAATTTCCACTTTAACGGCCTTTTTTTTATGGTTAACCGTATGTCTTACGTTTGCATGAATAAATCTATAATAACGTGGCTAAATAACTAGTCTAAAATCATGGGTGATTCGTGGGGTATGTATATTAATTATATTTTATGACACATACGCTACAGCATGCTTCAACATTATCTGTAATTAGATAAATCTCGAAGAATCATCATTGTACATGTAACATGTGTATGAGTAAGCATAATTATAATCATCATCATCATGTAATAAAATGTATTAACGTCTTGCAGATGAAAATGCCGTTGAGGCTAAATTGGAGTTGGCATTGCGAACAAACAAGTGGGAGGGTGAAGATGAAGAGGAGGATGTTAAGGTACGAATATTATTTTTAATATAATATTTCAATCATTAATGTTAAATTTCGATGTAGTCAGTACAGAACTTAACCTTTTTTTCAAGTGTGTGCCAAACACACTCATGCATATGGTTTTGTTCATTGAAAAAAAAAATTATTCACACAATTATCATTACATAGAGTTCAAAATTACTGGATGGATATAAATATGGATAGAAGAATTAAATTATTGACAAAATGTTTAATATTAAATGTGTAACATATGGGTGAAGCTCATGATTTTTTATTAGGCGGGAATTTGTGTATTTGAAGAGAAGTTTTTGTAATTATGAATTAGTATAAGATTATTGAAGATTTTAATTGTAGTTGAAATTAAAATTGTATTATGAGATATTTGGCTTTGTTTTATATTATGAATATTGTCATGAACAGGAAAGTTGGGAGGACTTAGATTCTGAGGAGGAGAAAAAAGATGTTGAAAAAGCAGCAGATGCACCAAAGGCTAAACCAAAGCCGAAAAAGAAGGTGGCTGAAAAGATTGAAGAGCGAGAGGTAAATTTTAGATTTATTGAAAAAATTTTTAGAATTGAATATTGATGAATTGGTGATAATTATATATGTTTTTTTTTTCTATTATGAAATTTATAGAAAAAAGCACGTGAAGAAGCGGAGAGAAAAGCCAAGGAGAAAGAAGAAGCAATGACACCAGAGGAGAGGAGAGCTGAACAATTGAGACGACAAAAAATGGCTGAGGAGGCTGATCTACGACTGGCAATGGAGACTTTCGGTTTGTCGAATCTTGTAGATTTTAGTCCCCGTAAACCTCCTAAAAGTGATAAAAAATAGTTCATTTTTCAAACTCATTCCAATGAGAATTTATTGATTATCAAATGAAAACGGGAAAAAAAAACATTTGAATGGAAAACTTTTTAATTCTAATAATAATAACGCGAATTCCACATTCATCGTTTTTATTACTATTTTGAAATAATCAAAAAAAAAAGTTAAAAATCAGTATAACACAAGATTTGTTCACTGATAAATCATTGTCACAAATGAAGGATGACATGAAAAGCCATGAATTGTCGATAAATTTTGGCCATTTAAGATGTGGTCCAAAAAATCATTCACTTTTTTTTTCACGAGAAATTATCCAGTATTATAAGTAAAAAAAAAAAAAGTTCGTTTGTGCGATTGAAAAAAGACTTGGGGACTATATAATGTTTATGAAAATTAAACATAAATATTTTAAAAAAATACCATTGAGGTAAACTACGATTTTTCTCCGACTTTGAGAAGTGGGATCTGCTAAATCCATAAATTATTTCTAATATTACAAAATTACGTACTAACTAAACTTGTCAGGAACCGTACCAGGGATAGATGATAATATTATTCAAGAAATATCACAAGAAAAAAAATAAATAAATCTTATTGTCAATTTTACACTAAAAAAAAAATGAAGTTTGCATAGAAAAAAAAATCATAATGTTATTGTATCATAATAAAAATTACTGTTTCATGCAAAAAGAAATATAATGTGTTCAAATGAGTTTTTTTGCATTATCTTATCACCTCATTTTCATTATTGAGCTCATTATCGTTCTATCCCGTACTGTTCCTGACCAAAAATTCGAAAAAATTCAATGAAAGATAAATAAGTGATTTAATCCGAATTATTCATGCTGTTTATTCAAAATCTAACTTCTCCAGCCACTAAAACAATTTAATCCAATATTTCTGACATATGAAAAATTATTTAAAGGCGTAATGGCAATCGATGCAATGTTGCCTGACACTGCGGAGGAATTTGAGCGATTCGGGGAGGCCTTACTGCAGAAGATCAATCAATTCAACAAGCATTCGGAATTTCCAGCGTTTGCTGAAGAACTTATAAATCGTATAGCAGTTAATTGTAAGTATTTATTTAAATATACTTGAAACACTTTTTCATTTTCATTAATATCTCTATTTTTTCAACAGTGTCGTCAATTAGCTTGAAGAAAATAGGAATAGTGATTAATAATTTGGCAATTGAGAGGCAAAAGCTTGAAAAAGGCGATAAAGGCAAAAAGAGTAAAGGAAAAGGCAAAGCAAAATTGAAAATTGAAGATGAAAATACTCATCTCAATGAATATGACAGTTATGCGTATGACAATGAATATGATGACTTCATGTAGCGGCCGTCCACATCAACAACATCACATTATCATCATCATCATCATCATCATCTAGTCGGCTCTACACACTTACAGCATGACGGATAATGATCCACAAGAATTTTATAGACCAAACATCGCAACTGTTATGCAATTTATAAGGTGAAATAATTACCACCAACACGTTTTTCAGCTATATCAAATTATTACAACAACAAATAAACAATATAATAATTTTTACAATTAATTCATTGGAGTAATTAAGACGCATAAATGTTATCTCAATGATTAAACAAATGATGGAGAGAAGAAAACTATTTACATATGTAAAAAGGATTTGACATTGTAAGAAAAACGAACTGTCGCTCGTTTTTTAAAGTTGTCTGTTTCCACACTCTCCTGCTACTTTATAGGAAAAAAAAGAAATGGAAAATGCAAAAAAAAAAAGAGAGAATTTAAACTGTAAAATATTACAGGGGAGCGGGGACCGCAATACTCAGTCCTCTGTGTTTGAGGCGCTGGGAATGTTCGTTGATAATTAATTTGAAGTGCGCATATTTCTAAATAAAGGTTGATCACAAATATAAAAATATTGTGTAATATTTATATTTATGCATAATTGAACAGTCCACTCTCTATTATTATATTATAAATATTTAATATTCTTAAGTCATCGCAGTAATATTCTTGTTATTTCTTATTCAAGATAAAAATAAGTATATAATTGACGTTGTGCGATTGCGCGACCTCATTGATGCTTCTCTATATTCCCTTGGGTCGAAACCAGCCTACATATCCACCCTCTATTTCACCAAAATCCCTAATACATTATAATATATAATGTACACGTGTGCGCGCGCAAATAAAAGCGATACATACGTGTAAAGTAAAATATTCACTGAGCGCGAGACAAATTCAGGATATTTATTGTCATCATTGTCAACGGACGTCTGTGTTAGCCAAGTCAGTTCAGCAATCATAAGGCTATGAATGAAGACCAAATCTTGCTATTTTGAGGTAAAACCCATAGTGTATATAATTTTAATAAATGTTTATTAAATATTGTATATCATAATGCTTTATAAATAATAACTGAAACGGCTAAATTGTGTTTGTTATAATGACCTCAAGCATGTTCCAGTTATACTGAAGCATATATTGATTGTGCTTCAAGTCATATCAATATTCTTACACATGACTAATCAAACGATGAATGATATTACAGTTTTATATTATGGTTTTCGAGTATTTATAAATGATTTGTAAGTGCAGATTGTGGTGGTGCTGCTACTATCAGTGATACCGTGGCCAGGACCATCTGTATTTAAAATATCATGCCCGCGGGATCGTGCGTCTATGGTTCGGCGAATCGTACAAAAGGTAATGAGATAAAAAAATCTTTCATTCATCAATAATATTAAAATAAATAAAGTTAAAATACAAATTAATATATTGATGAATTTTAGAGGTGGATTCCAATTTTAAAAAAATACCAGGTGGAATTGCCGTTAGAGTGTCCGTTTCACGACAGTCGAGATATTTTTTATCCTCAACAAACGGCGAAATTTCAACACAGAACATCACAATGGACTTGTGGACTATGTGGCAAATCCTTTTATGCAGAGAAACACTTGGATGCACACTTCGATAGCAGGCACAAGAGTAATATAAATACGGTAAGTAAATTAATATTAAAAAAAAATAATAATATGATAATAAATGATAATAAATTGATAATCAATTATTTTTTTTTAATTACAGGCAGAGGATGCCGTGTGCTTAGCTAACTATTGTGACATTATGAGATGCGATGTTTTGGGTGCAATGGAATTGGAGGGTTCTTTAGTTGATGATCCATCGGGTTCATTAAATACTGATATACAAATTTGGCGTGAGAATACAGAAAGTAAAACGACACCATTTATTCCATGTGAATGTCGTGAATTAGCAAGAGTATATAATAATGTCGGTAGCAGCGATAAATCTGGTGTAGTTACTACCGCCAGTTTAGCTTTTCAGGCGCATCCAAAACACTGTAATCGTAATGAAGTCGATAGTAAAGCTTCGATTTCATCAACAGCAACCACATCCACAGCGACGTCAGATTATCATCGGAATATTGTTCATGGACCTGATAATAAAAGTAGTGCGTGTAGCAATTCTGATAGCGATGATGATGATGACGCGAGTAATCTTGTTGAAACAGCATTGCCACCTACTAATGACAAACGCGAAAGGAATCGCGAATCAGAATTAAGAAAGCTCAAATCAAATTGTAAACCTGAGGAATTACAAAAACTCAAAATTCAATGTGAAGTAAGTTTTACATTGTTAATTTTTTTTTTAAATTGTACAATACTATTCCATTCATTTGGATTAATTATTTTTTTCTTTCAGATATTAGTAAGAGACTGTATCGTTGGTCTGCTTGCAAACCTCTCAGTGAAAGATTTTCAGGAAATAGAAGGTAGTCCACACAATATTTGTGTTGATAATAATAATTTTTATACAAAATTATTTTAATATTTCTCAAAATTTTTTAGGAGAATTAAATCGAGCAATTTGTTGGTATCTGAGCTGCGACAGATATTGGGAGGATACAAAGCGTCATCAACGTCATACGCCTTGGTATTTACTTCTTACATTCCTTTTTCTTCTATCATCTGGAATATCTGCGTGTTACTATGTTGTTTCACTTCTTCTTAGGTAACAATTAATATACACAATTTCTCCAATTAAATATTAATTTAATTTAATGATACATACATTGTCAATTAATAATAAACTATATTTTTTAGCTCAGGAGATGATGATTGTATGGACGGTATGGAGGACAATCGTAATTTTCGTGATGGACTCGATAGACCATCTACCTCTATTCATGGTCCTGCGACTGATATGGCTCTTGATGCAAGAAGAAAATACGAGGAGGGTGACGATAGACTGATTGCTACCGGAGAAATGCCGGATCATTATATATACGTCGCTTATCCTCCAGAACTTAAACGTCGTCTATTAGAAAGGTAAAAATATGTGACAATTTTTATGATTAAATTAATCGTAACTGTATTGATAATTTTTTTTTCTTCTTCTCAGCTGCTACAACAGAACCACAAGACTGTAACAAGCTCTTATTGAAGATGACAGTATTATTTTTTCTCTCGGAAAAAGTGCACACATTATCTTTATGATTCATGCACGCACATAATCATGCGCAACATAACCTCTTTCTTTCCTCACGAACGACCACACGTATATTCATGTGGAATAAATAACTTATACATAATGCCAATGAATCGATTATATGCAGAATAATGAAAAAAAAAAATGAAATGAAACAAATATATAGTAGCAATAGCGCCACCGTGTTTGTACAAAGGCGAATGACAAAAAAATAACTCTATTATTCCTAATAACAATATATATTTTTTAATTCTTTTGCGTATGCACAATTTAAAACCAGTATGTCATCTTAATGGTGCCATCAGAATCTTTCTGTGTCTCCATTACACTGGATTGGCGTATCAATCGACGCGCGGAATTCTTACTTGTTCCTCGTGGTTCATGTTCAACTACAGATGAACTTGGTACTGATTGCATTTCAACTGTATCACCTGCAGAAAGATCTTCATATGATGATGCCGCAGACGGTGGTCTAGAATAACAAAAAGAAATATTAAATTACTATTTAAAATTTTGTCTCAAAGTATTATATTGTATGAACGGAAAAAAAATTGTTTTTTTTTATTTTATACTTGATGGGAACACATCGAAGACAATCGGCTATTTTGAAGTCTTTGCCAAATAGCTCGCCCTCTTCAACAGTTTGTGGCAGCCGATGATGTAGCGTTTCAGGTAACCGTAATCCAGACAATCCACCAATTACAGACACCGCACCAAGAATAACCAGCGGCAATACAAGATTCTCTGTACCCTGAAAATAAATAAAAAATAAAATGAATTATTCCATTTCATTACAAAACTTTTCCTTAGAATGAATATATCTTCTGTACTTTAATAAATCCATTCAATGCTCATATCTAAATAAATTTATATTTCTTCATCATGATCAATCCAAATACTTACTAGATATGTTATAAATGGAATAATAATAAGTCCAAGACCACTAATGTACGCAGAAAATCCTATGGCGATTCCACGTAATTGTGTCGGATATAATTCACCAGCGAATGGATAAATAATTAAAAATGATGCAGATATCGTTGATTTTGATAGTAAGAATAGAATTAATGTTGTCATAACTGCGTCTATAAGTGGGAAAAAAAATAAAATTTAATACATCTTATTCATAATAGATCTAGCCTTGAAATTAAACTTACCAGAAGGCAGAAGAACTGTAGCGATACATGATAAACCAGCGGTAACCATACAAAGACACAAAGGCCATCGTCTACCCCATCGGTCCATTACAATATAACACGCCATATAACTTGGTATTTCAGCCAATGATGAGAAGAAAAAACTAACATGCTCTTCATTACCGAGCGCTGGACCATAATAAGATAATCCAACATAAACCATATTATTAGCAAACCAATTGAGAGTTATTAGACACGTTTTTAATCTCATATTCGGTGTTTTAAATAATGATAGAACCCCAGGTCCAGTTCGCAATCGTTCCTCTTCACTTTTGGACCGTGACATTGACATTCGTTGCTTGAGCTTTTGGGTAAATGATTCTGGCAACTCTTTTCCATTTACTTTAGCCAAAGTTTGAAGAATATCGCTTGCTTCGCTTAATCGCCCTTTGGCAAGTAGCCAACGTGGTGATTCTGGTAGAAACCTTTTTTAAGAGATGTATGAAAAAATTTTGTTATAACTAGGTCAGGGTCTGTGAAAAATATATAAATATATTACAACTGCTGACCTCAGATAGAAGAAATATAGAAGAAAAGGTGTACTAGTTGCTAGTGCGAGTATTCTCCATTCTGGTATTAAATAAGTTACACCAGCCAACATACATAGTCCCATGGTGTAAAATGTACATGTCATCACAGTCACAAATGATCTGTAGTTTGGTCCAACAAGTTCTAGAGCTATGATAATTAAATTAAATAAAAATACAATTTTACAAAATGAAATATATATTAATTTATTCAATACCAGATCCGAAATTTTAATAATTCTTACAGATTATAAATGGTATCTGGTAAATAGCTGGTATTGTTAAACCAACAATCATCCGACAGGCTGCCCATGTCCAAAAATTATTTGATATTGACGTGAGGATTCCACCGAGAATCAAAGTTGCTAGGCAGGTAAAAAAAGAAAGTCTTCTACCAATTCTGTATAAATAAAAATAATTTTATTTAGAAAAAATATTTCAATAATTTTTGTTAATTCTATAAAATATCATCATCACCTGTCATTCAGTGTACCAAACAGATAAACTCCAATGGGACCACCGGTATTCAATGCCACAAGTCCAAGCGTAGGATAAATAGCTTTGTCACAGACTAAATCAAACTGGAAAAATAAACGCTCAATTGACATTCAATAAATGTGATATGAAAAAAAAAGAAAAATATTGATTGACAGCAGTGCACGTACATCAATAACAATGGAAGATATTAATTCAGACATATCATACTCCCATCCGTCATCACAAGGCACAATTGGCCATGAAGAATTGACTATGTCACTGTCATTGTTGGTCAAGTCAATAATGGGATCTGACCAATTGACATCATATCTGGTGCATTGACTGTAGATGGTCTCGTTGCCATCCTACTTTGACAAAAATCATTCTCATAATTTTAAGATGTGTTCTTATTTATGTTGGAATAATTGATGTATCCATAACTTACAGTAATTATAAAATTTATCTAATTATAATAATATTCACAGATTCAACAAGGCATTCATTTTCAAAGGTAAAAAGCATGACATTCAATTTACATACACTAATATTGTCTGCTCTCAATGCCACAAATATTCTTCACATTCTGTAAAATCTACACAATGATAATGAGGGGAATAATATATAATGATTATTATAATTAATAATAAAATATTTGCGTAAATGAATAAGTATGCTGCTATGATGATTCGATTACCAATAATATGAATATTATTATTTACTTATTTATTTATTATTTTTTTCCATATCTAATTAGGTTGATTAATTTTGAAAACTCTGCACCTGGTGTGTTGCCGGTATCGCGAGATGTCGTCTCCTAGATGGGTCCATACCATCGAGACCTGATATACGACACCAATGTGGTGGTGTTGATGCCATGAAGAGCTGATTAAATGCGCAAAAACCGCAGGGCAGACACGCCGGTAAGCAAACGAACCAGAGTAATTGCTTTTGATAACGACCAAATTCCCCGACAATTGGTAGAAGATCGTCGAGGTCGAAAGCATCCTGCGAAATTTTGAAATCACGCAAAATCGTTTGTTTTTTCTTTTTATTAAATCTTCATCAGTGCACTTGGTTTGCCCGAAACGTTCACCAAAAATTTAATATTATATTTAAGTGAACGCTGAGTATTATCATTCGTAGATGTGATCGCTAATGGAAATAAGGATAAGGAAAATGATGAAAAATAATGAAGTGGGATTTGCACGACACTCACATCTTCCTCGCGTTTCTTTTGAGCCTGATTATTGGCACTCGTTGAAGACGGGTTATCGTCAGATCCGTACATACTTGTTCGTGGAAAGTTTTATTTCACCATTGCATTCACGATGCAGATAAAGATACCATACAAGTACCGTCACGTGAGGTATATCGTCAATTTTCATACTCTCTATCTACCCTTTTCCTCAACGTTGTCATCTAATGTTTTCTTTTTTTATTATTTTATTATGTCTAAACTTTTTTATTGAATTCTTATACGGTCAAGGATGCTAATGAAATAAATTCAGGGTAATTATTTAATGATTAAGACAATAATATGTAAGGTGGTGTGCATTTGTATTGGATTTGTATGAAAAATCAAGAAACATCCACGTATTAATTTTTTTTTTTTTTAAATTAATTTCTCTGCATGATTGCAATTGATCCAAATGTTTGAGAAATAAAATTGATGACGATGTTATCGCGCGTGGGCGAATTACTTGGCAAAGAATAAAGGAGGGAGGTGTAATTTAATTGGGTTAAGGCTACTTAGAAGGGAATTAAGGACACCAAGTGACGGCCAATATTATGTCACTGGCTACATGGGATTTCATGGAGATGAAAGTGGAAATGCTCAGTTGTCGAATTAAAATTTAGTTATTTCTACGCCTAGATATTTTTTGTTTCATGCAATTATTTTTTTTTTTTTGTTTATGCATATAATTACTTCATGGCAGCACCCTCATTTATTCGATTTCTTTTTTTAATCTCCTAGCATTTTCGACACTCAATAATCTCTTTAAAACTCCACAGGTACATCATTGAATCGCGAATTCTCAGGCATACGCATTTACCGCTAATAACGCGTGTACATATACCGAGACAACATAATATCATTATCAACACAATATTTTTTCGCTCTCGTTCATATTTCTCTAGCATGCGTTCTTTTTGCACTCGCACATTCGTTATTTCTTCTTTTCACATGCAAAAAATTGCTTTCATATTTATCATCTGGCACAAAAAAAAAAAAAAAAAAGATATAATAAAAATGTACAATCGTCATAATTTTACAATTGTAACATTGAATTACTTACGAGTTTTGTTTCATTATTTTTTTTTTACCCATGAATTTCTTATCGCGTTTTTACATCGATACAGAGTATAAATTTTAATTCATTTCGACTAATAAAAAACACGATGAGAATATCTCTTTTTAGTTTTTCCATGATGCGTTTTTTCGCCAGTTTCATTGCTAGCACGCACAGGCACGCAGTCTCTTTCTCTCTTCGCAAATTTATACTTATGTCATATATATCACTAGCCCATTTATACAAGGTACTTTCGTTTTGAGTCCACGCGCGATCGTCAAGACATACAAAAAAATAAAATAAAAATAATCAGTCTGAACATAAAAATTTATACGTTCAGCCAATTAATTTTACTGTTTCGTCCCATCACTTTTTTGTTCAACCAGTGAATATAATAAGAACAATTTTTTATGTATAAACATAAGAAAAAATAAAAATATAAATTAAAAACCAAGTGAGGAAATGGAGGTAGGAAAATTATGGAACGTTAATATGGGTTTAAAAAAAAAAAATAAAAAATAAAAAAAAGACAAAACAATTATTAAGACACCCCGAATTGTAGACGAGGAAACTCACAGATATTTTTTTGTATACAACTCAATAAATTATTCCAGCAAAAGATTAATTTTAATGATTCAACAGTAACGGACATTCATATATGCGAGAAAAAAAAATATATAACATACGTACGCACATTTATAACTTGGTTCAATTATCACGCACGTGTTCTAATTTCATTCGTTCATAGTAATCATTCATGCATCATTTTTTTTTCTCGCAATCATTCACACATAAACTTATATTCAAAACATTCGTATACACACTCGTCCAATCAAAAACATTTCACTTATTCATATTCTTCCTCTTATACTTAATATAAACATGTCCATTCGTCTTACGTTCTCTCAATACGATCCATTTTTAGTGTAAAGAGCTATTTTCTTCGTTATTTTTTTTCTGTTTTTTTTTCTTTCTTTTTTTTTTTTTTTGATAAACATCTTAAACAATACAATTATTGATAGCGGCATTCGTTAAATTGGGTAAATGGACAACTGTTATTATCGCTATTCAAGGTAATGAGAAAAAAAAAAAAAATTAATTAATAAAAATAAAAGAGACTGACGTCTCAATTGATGTTTCATTACACTGTCCATTTACACAAAATTAAATTGTAAATATTCAGTCGTACATAATGCATTCACAAATGATATTCTCTCTCTCTCTCTCTTCTCTTCCTTTCACTCATAAATCTCACATAAAATTATTTCACACGCATAATCGTCGTGCAATATTGACGATGAAACTACTTGGTATCGCAACACCAAGCAGTGCGTGTTTTTTTTTTATTAAATTTTATTATCAGGCACACTTTTATCACCAGACTTCTCTTTTAAACAGACTCGTGTCTCTTGTATTTCACATTCATTATTTGGCAACATATCCACTTGCACTCTTCCTTCATTCTTCGTCGGCCATCCAATCCGGGCTGACGCAGGTTACCACCCCACCATTATACATTGTTACACCCGTTGATTTTTTGAATTTGGGTTGCCCTTGACGTACATACACCAACAGAAGGGGGGATAGCGTCAACGCCAGGAACACGTGCAGACTCATCCTCATCATCATATATCACCTCGCATCATCTCGCCATTTTGTCATCCGTATCATCACTTTTTTTATATTTTTTTTTTATTTTTTTTTATTTTTTTTTTTAATATTGGGACTCACGCACATCCATCTACTCGCATCCGCACCATCCAATCTTGTTGTCTTTGTATTGTGTTCGATAGCTTTCTAGTCAAATCAATTTGCACGAGAGTACATTCGTGGGGTGATCTGCAAACAACAAAAGCGGGCCAAATATAATAAACGATTATTTTCAAAGAAAATTTTCATTCCAATTATTGTTTTTAAAAGGTTTTTTTTTTTTTTTTTCGTTTGTTCCTTATAAGGGAGGTGAATTCGTCGACATTGAGAGAGCAAAAGAAATGCACGCGAGAACGCTATTGAGAAGCTTTTTTCTCGATTAAAAAATAGAAAAAAAAAAAATAGAAATCATTCATCAAACAATGAAGAAAAAACAAGAAAAAAAATACATAACAAAAGCCGGATGAAAAAAATTATGAAAATAAACAATGACGTTCATTCTTTCACATCATCATTTATCATCTACTCACCAACTTGACGTAGAGTTTGTTCCACTTTTAACGATTCGGATCTTCTTAGTGACCCAATTTGCAAGCTTTCTAGCTTTATTACTGCGTGCTCTTCTGCCTTCGGTGAGCAGTTCAGTGAGCGGTTCAGTTTCAATAATTGGCAAAAGTTTTGCTCCAAATGCATCAAGAACGTCACCAAGTAAACCAATAGCCGCACCAACACTTTCCTCTGAATGTTCACCATCCTGAGCAATTGTTGTAATAAACTGAATGATAAATGCAACATGGGGCTCAAGAAGTGCAACATCAGGATTTGGTACGCTGGATACTTCGTCAGTACGAAAACCTTGAATAATTCCTGTATAAGCTTCAAGCACACCAACTCGCAATTCATTAAGATAATCAATCATATCATAATCATTCCGATCAACATTTGCCTGTGACGCTTGTGCTAAAGTTTGCAAAACTATATCCAAATATTTTTTGAATTCAGGACCAATGCTAAGTGCAACATCTCCAAATACTGAGAGAATTTGTGGTTTGACTGAACGATGAACAGTATTATTACGTAAATTTTCCAATAATAATGTCATAATATCATCGCAATATGGCAGTACTTTGCCCTTTAATGCCCGACATATATCACCAGTGAGACCAACTGCTGCGCCACACACTTGATATTCAGCATGATTTTTCAATCCCATACATAAGAATGGTTTGAATGCCTCCATATATTTGAGAAAACCTTCACCAAGTACTTCAACCAATGTTGAAACAGCCATTAAAGCGTCCTCTTGAACACCACCTACTTTACCAGAATTTGAATTGAACATTGACAACAGAGCTGTCATTATAACATCAGATATTTGTGGGGCATCTTCTGGCGTTACTCGTCTTAAAACCGATTGAAGTGTTGCACACAAAAGTGATTGTAAATCATGATATTGCGCACGATCTGAATGATTTTGAAAGTGCGTTTCCATTTGAAGAACTTGTTGCAACCTCTCGAGAATAACCATTGTTGTTTTTTGTACAGTTATATAACAATCTCGGGGTGAATTTTTAACCATTTCCATAAGTGCTTCATAAGCAGCAGAACGAAGATTTGCTTGAGCACCATCTGGTCGATCTGTTGTTTCTAAAAGTTTTTGTACAATATAATCAAAGAACATTGACATACAATAAGTTTCAGGTTGATTATGCCCGTCAGATTCAGCAGCTTCATAACTCGCCTCAGCCAATCCTGTAAATGCCCAACAAACATTGGCAGCAACTCGTGGCTCGGCATTCAAACCATTTGCCAATGACTCTAATAATGGCTTTAAATATGTTTCATTTATAGCTGCTTCAGGAATGATCTCACATATTCGTCCAAATGTCCATGCTGCTGTATCTCTTACAACTACACTCAAGTCATACATCAATTCAATTAACGTTGGCATTGCTTGTTCAACGAGTGGTTTCAATGTCGCTGGTTGTAATCCTCCGAGAATCGATCCAAATGCCATTAAAGCTGCATCTCTATATCGCCAATCAGGATTTTTAATGTTTTCTTTAACAAATGGCAGTACGTGTGGTACAATATCCTCTTCGCAACATGATGCAAGTAACATTAAACATACACCAGCTGATTTTGATGGATTCCAATCGTCTTCATCATCAAATTCTTCTTGTTTTGTTAATTTTTCAATGAGAATTGGCACAAGATACACAAGTGCACCTTTGGCATAATGACGAGAAACCTTTGATGGTGGTCGACCACCTTCAGACGCTTCACCCTCTTCCATTGATAAATCTACCTCTTCATCTGCGACATTAGACCAAAATTCAATGCCCTGCATAACAACTTCGTCTATGTCTGATTTCATTGCCGCAAGTGTTATCTGTTGTAATTAAATAATTATTATATATAAATGTTAGATTATAAACTATAGCTGGATTGAATTATTTTTATTCATAAATACTTACGGGGAATAAAGCTGGTTGCATATAAGGCTCCATAAATTGATAATACAATGACATAATTTTTACAAGACATTGGAGTGCTGCTACTTTAATTTGTGAATTGTGAGATTGTGTTGCCTCACACACCACTTCCATAATAAAATTTCGTTCAGACTAAAGGACAAAAATAAATATATAATTTACATTTAGATATATAAGTAGAAGTTAAATTAGTGAAATTAATATGCAAAATTGAATGAATTTATTTGTAAGAAAAAAAAACGCTATTAATATACCAGAATTTCGAAATTTCCTTTCGTAAACTCAAGCGAATTGGAGAGAGCTCGTGTAGCAGCAAGTTTCACATGATCAGATGTATTGGCGCCATTCATACCATGAATAATAGCAGTAAGAATTTGATTTGATTGAGAAATTAAAACTTCACTATCGATTTCTTGACATATATAACCAATTGCCTCTAAAGTTGCTTCTTTTAACATTTCAGTACTATTTTGCTCGGCAATATTGTTGACTAATAATGGAATTAATTCGGTCCATTCGCCCACTGGTAATTCGGCAACAGCTACATAAGCTACACATTGTGCCGCCGAGCTTGGCCGATTATTTTCAGTACCTAATGCTCCTAAGATCTGTAATTAAATAAAACAAATAATTAAATCTCAATATCAATTACACAATTAAAAATCAAATACAAATTTATATTATTAAAAATCTCATAAATTAGTCTTACATTTTTCTTAATATACTCTCTAGTCTCTGCGGGAATAGCAAGCCACCGATGTTGATATTGAGTTTTAAGAGTAAGATCTTTGGATGTGAGCTGGTTTTTCAATTGAAGACCAGCTGCCATACGTGCTACAGGACTGGCTGCTGCAGTAACCAGCACTGCACTGAGTCGTTGAACAAATTCATGCTAAATTGAAGTAAAACACACAAAAAAAAAATAAATAAATAAATAACAACAAATGACATTTAAATTACAAACAACTGTCATTCGGTTTATCATCAAACGACATGATTAATAAAATATACTTACAATATTTGTAAGAGCAGCCTGCTCAAGAAAATGCTGCGCCGCTTCCAATTCATTTTTGTCTGTAATAAATAATATTTATTTACTGATATCGTAAAAGCATTATCAAAGATAATACAATGCATGATGTTATAATGTCTCCCTAGCAACAGAAAGCCTTGGATAAAACGAAAATATTTTTTATTCTCCATCAATTTTACAATATGCAAATTTTAAATATTTTCCCTCAGTATTTCATTTAAATAACACCAACAACAACGGGATGAATATTAATGCCAATGGCATAGCTATGAATTTGTCGATGTTCTGCCATAAATTTAAGTTGCACATTGACGAGAGACCCGAGATGAAAAAGTGCAACAGTCTCTTTGCGTCACGGCGTGACGCACAATTGAAAGTGAACGGAAATATATATCTAGATGCTACTTTGGTGATTTTAAAAACGAAAGCAAATGCCCTCAGTAATGACGAATAAAAATAGAAAGGAATAAAGATAAAATTAAATTGACATAATGTAATTTAAACCACCATGCCGGCGTATTTAGATAAATATGGGCGCGTGAGACAAAGTCATAGTTGGTTGGCGGATGCCAAATTCACGTATTTCTATCGTGGCACATACAAAAAATGAAGATTGAAATAAAAATAACGCCTTACCTTGCGATACAGTTTTTTCAAGGACCTGTATCAGCTGCATTGTCGTTTGATCCATCTGCATGCTTGGGCGTTTGTTGATTTTAATTATAAATCAATTTTATTTTTTAAAAGGATAAATGAATGAATGAAATATTTACGCCACGCGCGGGACCTCTCAAACGTTAAATTCTGGTTAGAGTTGTATTACTCTCGCGGAAATGAAGCAACCGGCGGATATCCACATGTAGCCACCGTACCCACTGACTCTCGTTGCTCCTAAACCGCTCAGAGACAAACCCCCACCACTAACTTCCTGGTGGCACAAACGTATATTGTACATATAAATCTACGCAACGGCTAAAAAAGACTCGACTAATGGCCGCTGTGGCGTCGCTGTTCTCAATGCGCCGCGCATAAACGTTGCCTCTCACTTTTTCATAATATTTAACTGTATTTTCTGTCTTTCACATTGGCCAATGACTCACTGGTAGTTTGTACACGTATATAATCATTCGAGCACCGTGTATATATATATAGAAAGAAGAAGAGCAGCAGCAGCAGCATTGAGTTTAAGCCGGAAAAGGGGATTTCAAGGCGGGATTTTCATCAAATAAACATTTTATATTAAATAAGTAAAAAACAATTTCATAATTAAATCTTGAATTATTTATGAATTGTTATGATAATATCAATTAGGGTTATGGAAAATTAATAAATTCATCGATTTGATTGAAAATTTTTAATTATAATACATGCAAATTTGTAGAATTTATTATTTTTTTTTTTGTTGCAGGATCTACTTTACTACGCGGTGCACATGCGCAGATTTATTAACAGCGCGCGCGCCTCGACAGTGTAAAATGGCCGCGCGGATGGTGTGAGCGATGCGAGCGCCACCGCCGTTATAACGGAAGTATTTTCAATTTATAAAAATGAATATCCAAAAATTGGTAATACGCATTTACTTGTTCGTGAATTATTTTATTAAATTAACCAAACAATAAAATTAACGTTTGAATGATAACTCAAATGAATAATTAAATAACCAAGTATTTATACCTTTGAATTATAGATTTAATCAAATATTATATACCAGAAAACATTTATTTCAGGTATAAGCATTAATATGTATATGCAACGGGCGTTTTGCGTGCCTTATCATCTATATATCACATATCAAATTATTTTTCATAATTTTTTATCTATAAAATATATCCATAACGTTTTTGCCCCAACATTGGCTCTTTTTAAATCAAATAAAAAATATCAATTATCGAATCATTTTTTTTTCTCTCATAATTGTAATTTGTTCTCATAATAATTTATACATAAAACCAATTTTTTTTTTCTTTTTTTAATCTCAAAGGGATTGTGCATCATTTTTCTTGAACAATATTCAACGTAGGCTTTATATTTAACATTTTTTATGAGCGTTTGTGGGTGATATACAATATATATAACATATAATTTACAGTAGCATTTTGTGATTATTTATAATAATATGACAAAACTCGTCAGCAATAAAAAAAGATTATATCGCACAAAAAATTTAAATGTAGAATAATCATATAATAATTATTGCATATTATAACGACAAATCTGGCACCATAATTTCACATTTTATTCTTCCTTCATTTGTATCATAGGATTTATTATACATATATTTCCTTTCTGATGAATAATTGGTATGTATTAAAGTATATACTACATAATATATATTTTTATTTATTTAATTTTTTTGTTTCAGGTCACAACGGGATAATATATTAAGTCCTTGGTAAAATAAACCAGGAATATATTTATTTAATTTATCGATTGTCTATGTGCGAAAGATAATCGACATCAATAATAATACAAGCTTATTATATAAAGACGGATATACTTTCGACAATGACATTGATTCCACATGTACCCTGTACACATTGGAATTTACATGCAATTTATTTTTTGTATTTTTTTTTTATTTTTCTATTTTTTTCTTTTTATTTTTGGAGCACATTTTCACGTTTCTGCTCATGTCAAATACGCAAACACACCTGATAAATGCATACATTCATTCAACACTGGTCAATCATGAGTATTAAATAGTATACGTTTATATTAAATATAATTTCTTTTTATATAAACTGTGGAGGATTTTCTTTCATAAAATTGCTGAGGCCATTAACATTTGTATGTTTGATGTGTTTTATAATATATACACAATATTGCAATTAGTAACAAATTTATGGTAAATATTCAACGTGTTTTTTATTTCTTTTTATATATGTATATATATAATAATAATGTGTGTATGAATATTTATATTTTTTTTTTTTTTTTTTTAGGAAAATTTTCATTTGTGTTGTACGATTGTGTATTTAATGGTAGGAGGACTCGTGATGAAAAAATAATGCCAGTGCATTATATTTTATTCGTCGAATAATTTACTAAAAAGGTATGACAATAATTATTTGTTTATATTTCAATTATTTTTGTATTATTTATAAATGAATAAAAAATAATACGTCATGAATTTATAGTGGTGCAATTATAACTGTATCATTAATAATCAGGTGATTGTTTGTACTTAAATCACAGTGTGAAATGGAGCAAAAATAAATTTAATTAATAATCAAAAAACAATATTAATTTTTGCATATAAATTTATCGATGTGATAAAATGTTGTGATAGATAGTAATAAAATTGCTAAGGAAATTTTACGCGGTCAATAGTAGTTCATTAATATTGCAGGCATTGTTGCAGTTTTGATAATAATTAATTATAATAAGATTGATAATAATTATATTAAATTCATTTTCCTTCATTATTATTATTATAACTTTTTTTTTTGTTTACTTTTCATTTGTTCTGTTTCATTATTGATAATATAAACAATTATTCAAGTGAATGATGATTGCAATTAGTAGGCAAATAATTATATAGTAAAATTGTAACAATATACAAATGAATGAAATATTAAAATAATTGTAGCAGAATTTTTTTTTTTATATAAACAGTTGGTGGTAAATAGTAGTGCAAAATATTTTATAAAGATAATAATAATAATAATAATAATAATATTGTATTTGTTTCTACACTTCCATTCGTTCGCTCGACATTAATTTAATTAAAAATTAATTATTACAACAGTAATAGGTAACTTTTTTTTATTGGCGTCGTCTCAACTCTGGATTAATATCATTCTTTATTGTTCACCAGGCCATTATTCCCCTTCCATTAATTTATTTATTCATTTTTTAATATTAAAAACTAAAATTTAATTCACGTCATCAATATTTTTTTTTTTCGTCCATCATTTTTTTTTTTATTATTAATTTAAACCTGGTGTGCAATTTTCCACAGAATGAGACGACCCCATAGTCATCTTAAAACACTAAAATCACATAGACGTAAATATATAAGGACTTGAGCGAAGGGTCGATGAGATGTTTTTTTTTTCTTTTCACTAATTTTTTTTTTTTTCATTTTTTTCTATTTAAATCTAAATGTTTCATTCACTAATTCATCTTATACATGTCATTATCGCAATGTGAATATAAAGAAATATTAAAGGGAATGATTTTTAAGAAGGACTTATAACCACTGCTCAATTGACATTATTCGACCACTTCGCTGTGTCCTGATATGTTGCGAGTTTCCGCGTTCCTCATCAATGTTTATATCCTTTCCACTTGAGTCTATACACGTGAGGGGAGCTCGTTTGAATTAAGGCGTGTGTGTTTATTATTTATTACAATAACTAATTTTTATTATTCATATGTACTTTAAAAGGGCATAGTACCAACGAATAATGTTTCAATTAGTGGTGGCACTGGTGCAAGATTCTCCAATTTGAGGTAAAATATTCGCTGGAGACCTTGGACAGATAAACTTCTTAAATCCGGTAATTTACTTAGAAGATGGGACAGGTACTGTGTCTTGCGCTGTGCTTCAGCATTGTATGTTACATGATCACGTAATGAAGCAACAATCTTTGACTGGAGTTCTTCAACTCGATGTGGCTCCTTCAGACCGTATCTCTCTGATATAAAAATATAAATAAATTTTTTTAATGATAATATAATTAATATATGAATTTGGAATTAAATCACGATAATATAATATGACTATAATTTGTTTGATGTTTCTTTTTTATTTTTATTTTCGTATCTTCGACAAGTGGATAGACGTGATGAGGGCGAATGAACTTCATGTTATACGTATGGTGTATATTGGACGTATTTATCGATCAATAATAGCGTGATAGTATCAACGATGAGAATTTTCAAAGTAGACATGCAAGTGCACAATTCTCGACGTTAATATATAATTATTGAGTGAATGAATGAATTATTAATGTTAATAAACCAATGGTGAAGACACTCAAATTATGGATGGAGTTTCAGGTAATACGGATGAAAATTATTTCATTGCAAATGTGATAACAATATATATTTCATAATTATAAAATTATTGTTTAGATATTTTTTTTTAAATTTTATTCACTGTCTTGTAATTTTTTTTTACCTGTAACAAGGGTGAGAGCGCAGAGACAAGCGAATGCGCTGATATCTATGTCGGTGGTATGAAGTGCATGGCAAAATTTGAGAATGCTGTAGAGCCATTCACCAAAACTTCGATAGCATTGTGCTCGAGCGAGGACAACACCATTGCAGAATGTCAATGTGTGATTACCCACTTTCGTGCGGTAAGCCAGCCTGAGAATGAACAATTCAAGACTCGCTGATTGGAAGAGAAGCTCCTGTAAGATGATAGACAATAAAATTTATTAATAATTATTATCATCAAATGAAATTTATATTTTTCAAATAATCTTTTTCCAATTTACCTGATCTTCCTTTACTAGATCAGTAAAGCCCGGAATTTTTTCAGCAAACGTACGGATAACATCGATAGATGTCACAAGAAGATTGTAAAATTGTTGAATTTTTTCAGCATCAGTCATCAATGGCGCAGGTACACCGGGTTCATGATACTGTGAATAATCTAAATTGGAAACATCGGGTGTTGTATCAACGTGCGCTCGTACCAACGCTGTTATCAATGAAATGGGCGGACTTGGTGGAGATTCTTGTGGTGATTTTGGCTTAGAAGGAAGTCGTCCACGTCGACCTTTCAAAGAGTCAGTTCTTACAACCTAAAAAAATAAAAATAAAAATCCATAAAATTACCAAATGAAAAATATTACACCTTACACTCTTTCTCAATGAAGTAAAATTTTTAAATGACATAATTATACAAACCTCTTTGACCATCCCGACCATCAGGCACTTTTGAAAACGACAAAATTGACATCGATTACGTCGACGTTTATCTACAGGACAAGCTTTCTCCGCTAAACAAACATACTTCGAGCCTTTTTGCACAGTCCTCTTAAAAAATCCCTTACATCCCTCGCACGTTCGTACACCATAGTGTTGACATGCAGCAGTATCGCCGCAAACAGCACAAAGTTGACTGGGACTTGGTGGCGCACGTTCAGTGCCACCTGGTGATAATGCACAATTTAAATTGCCAGTAGTGGATGTACTTGCAGATGACTTTGGTGATTCTTGATTGCTGCCACTGCTTGTAGAATCAGATCGTTGCACCATTGGCGGTCTCGTGCGATTAACTGATGGACCAACAAGAGCATTGGACCCAACAACATTGGAGGGAAGAGTTACTGGCTGCGTTCCAACGAGACCGTTGGGTTGTCCGTAAGCGCTAGTCATTGGGATATTTGCGTATGAATTAACTGAAGGATTCGACGTGGTTACAGCAGGAAAATAGCCAGCTGTTGTTTGTGACGGTATCGCTTGGGCTGGTAGAGATGGTGAAGTCGGTGATGGCGGAGTGGCCATTGTTGCTGCTGAGGTGATGGACACTGCAACTGGTGGCGGTGTCAACGTCGGTGGTATCTAAATAAAAATACATGAATAAATATTATCAAATGATCGCTATAATTTAAATAATTATTTCAATTTTTTTTTATAGAGTAAAACTATTTATAGATTTATTTATTTTTTTCCACCATTCATACTTACATGTTGGTGATGGTGACTATCGTGACGATGATGAAGATGGTTGTGAGGAAGTTGCTGCTCTTGGTGATGATGATGCTGCTGCTGTTGATGATGATGATGATGATGATGCTGGTGTAATGGCTGCTGATGTGGATGCGATTGCTGGTGAGGAATCTGTTGATGATGTTGCTGTTGAGTATTATATGGAACTGTCGCCGCAAATTCAGCGGTATAAGCCGTGTCCGCACAAGCATATTGTAAAGCATCAAAGCAATCGTCATCCATCTTGATATTCAGTGCTTGAAGCTCTTGTCGGGTGAATCTTTGATGTACGGTATAAGTTTCTTGAAAGCTTGGCAGAGGAGTTGGACTGCGTAAGTTGAAGAAAAAAAAAAAATTTAATTAATCAATTAGAAAAATTTAATAAAAATTTAACAAAATGCTAAAATAGATAAATAATTAATTTTTTTAATCACCTTAATGAATCTGTGTGTAAATCCCCAGGTAATGGTCGATGCTGATGATGCTGCTGCAATTGATGATGTAAATCTTGCTGTGCTGTTTCTTCCTGTGACGTTACACTCTGTGAATTTCCCAATTGTAATTCTGGAAATGGATCCAATTCTTCAGGAAGACTTCCACTATCAGTGGGATCAGTGTAAGGTGCACTCAACAAATCAGCAAAGCTGCTACATCCAAACGGACTCTGTACAATGACAAATGGAAAGCTGAGTCTATTAAAACTAAACGTCAAGTATGTATACGTATGTATACTTTCTATTTACTGAGAATGATACATTGTGGTTGTGACAGCTGAACGACACCAAGAATAAACGAGCAATAATGGGCACATTATCTACTTTTGTATATGTATACATGTTTAATTGTACATATATGTATACATACGTATGTATATAACATAAGTTGAGACAAGAGGGCGGTGGAAATATTCAATATTACAAATGACCTGACATTTTAACTCATCGCTCCCGAGGGATGTTAAATTCACGGTAGACAAATCACCGTCATCTTACATTCATATATATATGTCTATATATACTTATACATATATATACCAATGAACTCGGCAGCAAAGCTTGCAGAATACCGTGAGATATATTTTATTATCCATAAATTTATTTTTTTATTCCTTCAAGAGAAAGAAAAAAAAAATTAAATTTAAAATATTTCTCAGGATTTTTTTATTTTCTTCGTAAATAATTAAAGATTATTTAATTTATTAATTTTCTCACCTGTGTTTGGAGGAGAAGCATGCTTGATGCTACTGTAAAAGCCGTGCCGGTGGTTGTAGTTGAAGCCGTCGTGATTTCTGTATTTGAACCACTTCGATCTGTGCAACTTAACACAGAATCCGGACGTTGATGATGATTAATCTCGTCTCTAGAAACATCCACCGGTATTTGTTGACTGTTGAATATTATTTCACACTCGTCTTCGCCACTTGACGAGTGCAATTGCCCTGTGGATCACACAAGAAAAATAGTCTTTATAATAATTACATTGATCAATTCGAATTATCATCCAAACATTTTAAAAATAAATTTTTTCGTTAGGGGTTTTATTAAAATTTAACTAATGATTTAAATCAAATTAGATCAATAAAAAATACATAGACAGCCCAGTGAATATAATACTGTAGAAGAAAAAAATTAAAAACAATTCCCAGGATATAATATATACTCGTTTATTTCTTTATATAAATTAATATATTTTACATACACTGATCAATGAAGTAATTATCAAATTGGGTGCGATCCATGTCGATCATATCGACTAATATTCATTAATCTTTTATCAATTATGCCCACTAATTTAACATAACCATTAAACATTAATAAACTATATTCACAAATGCATTTAGCAATTATATCAATAAGCTAAAAAAATTTATTAATATAATTATTTCTCGTGTGTAATTTAATTTCAACTTTAATCTCTGGAATTTTATATTAATAAAAGCACACTTTCCTATATAAAATGACACAGCGCATCATGTATAAGTGTGATAGAAAGTGGTGGGTTATAATAAGTGAAGGGACGAATTGATTCTCTTCATTGAATAATAAATGTGTCATGTATTTATAAATATAAAAACGAAAAAAACTTCTTTTTTTTTTTCTTTTAAAATATACACTTCACTATATATTAATGGACATTCTCTGTACACGTGTGCTTGGTTGCGCGATGTTATAGAGAGATAGACAATAATATTATAAAGCCACGTGATGATTCAAAATTTTTTGAGCACACTTTCACATCGACTAGTCCCTTAATCGACTCTATATTTCAATTTAATATACATATATGAATGTATCCATAAACATGAAACGTGCAATGCAGGTATTATAGTAAACTCCATTTCGTTTTTGTATTAATCATCAAGCGGTAGTTAAGTCTTATTTCAAGATTTTTCTCGTTGAGTTTCTCCATCACTAGTTTCATGATAATTCGAATTTATAACTGTTATGAATATTATAAATATTTCACAATTCTCTTCAACAATTTTATACACTTCAGCGATAGATCTTCATGACTTTTTTTTTTTTTTTTACTTTTATCACTTGACTCTTTTCCTTTCGATTTAATATTAATACATATCTATGTAAAGCTTTTTTATTTATTTATTTATTTATTTATTTATGAGGGCCTATCATATGAAAATGAATTTCATCATATAATTTTTTTCTTTGATTAGATACTGCAGACGATGAAGATGATCTCGTCACTAAACGTCGAGGTCGACTGGTGTTCATAATGTGCTCTAGCAGAGTCTATATAGAGTCAATCCCACTCGACGACTCATGCATTTTTTATATGTAATAACAAGACTATATATATACAAGTACATAAGTCGACAATATCTCGTGGGACACATGAAATCATTGGCATTTAAATTATATTACTTTTGCTAACTCGACAATAGTGTCCTTAAAGACAATAACAAAACGACAATTTTCTCTCAGTTTACACCCCCATTCGCACTCAACAAATAATATTTTATGTATATATACATATATACCTATTTAATTTAATTATTTATAGAAACTTTTTAATATTTTGTCTACAGGTTTCGTCGCGCTGATTTTCAAATTATTAAAACGATTCGCCAATGGGTGCAGGTTAGTTTATTAATAGTATATATATAAATTTTTCGTTTCGGTCTTTTGCCTGTGTGTATAATATTTCCACAGGGGCTGACAATAATGCCGTTGATTTATAGACAATAACGAGACAACGATTAGAGGAAATATTGTAATGTAAGCATATGCGAAGGGGGAAAAAAAAATATAAAATTCGCCTCCAGCTTTTGTCAGTTCATGTTTTGTTATAATACACATAGGTATACATGAATACAAGTATATAAATATAAATTCTTTCCCCTTTTTTTTTTTTCTCAATTTTATCTATATGACAAGCGACTTTCTAATCAGATGGTCACAGATCATAAACTTGGCGTTGATTTTATTATTTTTTTTAATAAATAAATATTTGCTTTCCATCAAAACATGACGTTTATACCATCACTGACATTTTTAATCCACTATCAAGTATAATAAATGCTAAAAAAAAAATTAAATATCATCACAAATTACATACTAATATACATAAACATTACA
>JAQQBS010001424.1:4424050-4441442 GCA_030347275.1 Microctonus aethiopoides
AAAAAAAAAAAACTAGATAATAATAAAAAAGAAGAAGATATATCATACAGATATCAGAGTCAAAAATCTACAAAGTGAATGTGCCAAGTGGATCACTTCACATATGAATAAATATATATAATAAAAAAGGGGGGAATACGGGAGACACTATCAACACCCCGGGGCTCCCTCCCACGAGGTATGTACAAATGAAACCACGCCCCTCCACGTGGCTGCGCACGTGTAGCACAGCCTTCGAGCGATGGTTGGTTCCACAGCGACGTCGCTCTCAGTTGAATTGCCATTCGAGTGAGCATATAATATGGTATATTGCCCGCAAACATGAGAAAACCCTCATACAGTCCACAGTCCTGATGCACACATACAGTACCTCATCAACTAACCACCACCACTAGTTTACTGCAGCTACTTATACATATATCACTTTGTCCACATAACAAAGTGAAGAATGCTTATATGTCTGACCAACTCCACTGCTCGACTTCTAATTCTACTTAAAATCACGTCGACTTTATCGCAATTTCTTCTACTTCTTTTTCAATTTATTATCACAATTTAAACATAACGTTTTTATGTAGAGGAAAATAAAGTGATAATGTGCAGGCTCCTTACTTTGTTTTTAAAGTCTTGTGTAAAAAATAAAAGGAATAGAAATTTAATTATTTAATTTATATATACGTATGTGCTGCCTTCTCTCAATTTTTTTTTTTTGGTATTAAATCATAGTTATATCACTGGTGTTCTCTGTTACAAAAAAGTTTGACGCGATGGCGTGATTCTAAATAAAAAATATCGAAGGGGGTCATAATACCATCTTTTCCTCTATATCATGTATGTATTTGTATATATATTAAGGTGGGTCAAAAAGAATCGACTATTTTTTTTTCCGACACTGCAAAATTTATTCCTAGACATCGTTAAAAAATTCTTTTCAAAAATAAACTAATAATTTTAATAGGAAGGTCCTTCTGATATCTCAGTTTTCTATTTTTTTCTTCAGTCCTATATGCCGTAATCTATATCTCGCCATTACTTGATCGTACAAAAAAGTTCCATTTACATTTTTTATAGGAAATTGAATGCTCTACAAAAAAGGTATCTTACAATTATTTCATAACTCTTACCGTTTAAAAGATATCAGAGGTCAAAGTTTGAAGAATATTTAACAAAAATTTTTTTGTTACTTCTAAATTTTATAACTCGATAAATAAATATTATAAAATGCGCAACATACATATATACATATATAATATATGTATATATATATTTAATTTATGTATATAAATACTTGAACAAATATGACGTAGAGTATTTATAATCATTAATATATTTAAGTGTCACATCAGATGATTCGACTTGAAGAGATAAAATAAAATAAAATAAAATAAAATAAAATGATTTGACATGATTGCAACGCAATGGGTATATAGTGAGGTGGAAAAAGATATTATATATGTATTTGTATACACACATTTAGACGAGATAGGTATGAGAGGAGACCGCTCAATGCGACGCGGATATGTAGGCCTGTGCCCTCTGACCTCGACGTAGGTTAGTTACGATATTGTACTACCGTGAGACCCGAGAGAGTCTATTCGATGGCGCGCACTCTCCTTATATACAGTATATACCTATATTCTATACATATATACTTGCATATGTACACAAAATAAATAAATATATATACATGGTATTGCCCGAGAGCAGCTCGCACGCGGTCGTCTATAGTAAATTTTACCGGCACCTGGTCTAGTCTTGCTGTATATGGATCCAGTCAACTATTTATCCATATATATTATATACATATAATTATGTATATAACATGGATAATATCAAAGACTTGGAAGATTTACAAATATTTAAATTTTAACGATACATATTTTTAAATCTCGTTGTAAAATTGAAGAAAAAAAATATTTTAACTAAACAAATGAATAATATTTGTTTATTAAAATGATTATTAATTATTTAGACTATATATTAATTATTTAAAATAAATATATTCAGTTAAATGTAGTGAATTTAGTTGAATCAATTAATTTATTGTTTTATTTCTTAAAAGAAATAATTTATTAATGATTTTAAATTCACGAGAATTAATTGCAAAATAATTTTGTTTATTATTTTATTGTTAAATATTCTGGAGAATCGTCTATATAATCGATCAATATCATCTGGTGGGAGCGAGGCCGCATCGAATGACCGGGCCAATCGAATAGGTCGTCTATTATAGTCATTTAAAAATAGAATGTGTTGCCCTGTTCTGTTTTCCGTCTGCATATGTCCAAACACACTCTCTCAAATACATATGTATACATATACATATACACATATATTATACATACATACATATATATATGTATATAAGTATATAACTTTCATATTAGAACATTTTTGACGTTTAATATATGAATAACCCAGAGAGAAGCTGTGAAATATAACGAGCATCGAACTCTCTCAGCCCATCGAAGCTGATCACACTCATATATCTATTGAGCAGTAGTCCTAAATAGTATATGTATATGTATAAATAAATATTTATATATACATCAAACATAAAAAATGTCTTGATGAAAAAACAATATCAGTTTTAAGCGTTAATAAATTTGTTAAATTATTTAATTTATTCAATGATTTTATAGATATTTATTTGTAATTCATATTTGTGAATCTGTCGAACTGGAATTATTTTATAATTATAAAATTAAAACCCGTGGAAAATTTTTTATTCATTTTCATGAATTTAATAAATGATTTAAGAGCGTCTATAGACCAGACATGTTGGACTACATCCTCATGTAGCCCTTTCTTCGGCCTTAATCTCGCGTCATCCCATCTATATTATACTCTTTCACTTCAATCATCCAAGGTGAAATTCGTCGATTGTTGATCGATTGCTCAAGTCACTATAACAGTCATATTGGATGATTATACATACCTCTATACAAACTTAATTATATATACAGAGTTTATCATTTTTTATTTCTTTTCATGACTCACATTCAGCATTGTGTTATATAGGAATATCTATTTTTAAATAAATATAATCTATATAAATATATATAAATTAATTTAAAATAGTTTTTCATTTTTTTTCATTCTCGAATAAATAACAAAAAATTCGAAATAAAATTCAACGATAATACTCTCAGGGTAAATGAAATATTTGCAAAGGGGTTGTGTATATTACCCTCAGCGAATAAACTTGCGAATATATAATCCCGTCTGATTACCATGTAAACACTATAACTTTATTCCACTAGCAACATTTATTATATTTATACCTTATGAGTAATTTATTGCAATTAATCAAATCAAAATCTCCTGTCAACAAACAAACAAACAAAAAAAATTCAATTCAGCTATATACAGCTACAGTGATTTAACAATTATTCTTTCTCTCCTGAACTAAAAGAAAAAAATAAATTGTACAATAATTCCTTAATGAATTTTGACAGCACTAAAACAACACAACCTATCTAACAAAATGATTTATGTCTTCATATAATCATTTGCAGGATCATAACGAGTAGCAAAGATGTTGAATATATATTTATATCGTACATTTATATACACATATGTATATATGTACTACACTTATTGCTGCATGCACATATGCAGCTTGTAATAGTGCTTACTGCGAGAGCAAAAGTCGACGTAGACGAATGCATATATGCACATATCTTTAGGTGATTAGCAGTCACTGCAGGTCGTGGAGGCGTTCGAGAGAGGCTGCGAGACATAAAGATACATCACGTGGTATAATAACCACCCGCTGCTGTATATTTATATATATGTATATGTGTACAGGAGTGTTATAAGTGCAGTGTGCGACCAAGGAAAGTGCGCTGTTACCGGTTTCCTGATGTCCACCAACCTGTTCTTCTATCAGTTAACAGCGTGGGTACATTTTATACACACTCACAGATATAAATATATTTATATATGTATTTAAATAAATTGAATTACACATTGGAAATGCAGGCATGTTCTGTGATAATGTGCGTGCAATAAAATTCATCTTGAAATAAATTTTATATTACTTATTATTGGATTATATATTATGAAAAACAGGTTTTTAATGTTAAACAGTTAGTTGTTTAACTAGATTTTAATTTCAGCACCCTAAAAATATTTATTTGTTATATTCATTTACAAGTGTTACACACATAGTATTACGTATATGAATATAATATTTAATTAAATTTTAAAGTTTATGAATTTTAATGTGATAAAAAATAAAAATATTTTCATCAATTCGAAAAATTAAATAAATTCATCAAACATCGAATTTTTTTTTATTCATAATTATCATCCATGGTTTTTAATATACCGAAACAATTTTATTTAAACTAAAAAATAATTTTTTTTTATCCACAGTAATTTTTATCATTAAAATTTTTCCGTATAAAAATTTAAAAAATTCATTTATAATACAATCAATTTTTGTTTTCTTCTTTTTTTTTTCAGATATATAAATCCAATCACAAAGTAGTGTTGGATGTTAAGAAAAAGATAAGCAATTTTATATATTACTTCCCTCTTATTTTAAATGCCATGAACGAGGACACTCTCATTATAAAAATATATTTACTTCAGCATATATATAGATCGCAAAAATATGCAGAATACATGTATATTCGCTTAAGTACATACCAATACATATATTTATATGTATATTGTATACATACATACATATAACTATATATACACGTGAAGCAAAAAGAGCTAGGCTGAAGAAAAAAAAAAAAATAAATAAGTGTAGGTCAAGCAAGGAGAGAGATAGCAATCCGTGTGGGTCAACCCTTGGCAATGTCTGTACAAAAGATATCATACATACATATGTATATTGTATACATATGTATATTACCATAATATTGCAACCCTCTAACGTAATTTATATTGAATGTTCCGCTTTAAACCGCCAAAGGACGGCGGCGCGGCCTTGTCTCGTCGTCGATGTCGACGTCCATATATACCTATACACATTTAACCACTACATAAATTGATCCACCTCCCCTGCACATACTGTACATTTTTAACCCACATATACATATCCATATAAAATAAACAGAAGTATATATATGTATATGAATAAAATAAATAAAAAATGCAGCAACATTTGGAAAAGAATGAATAAATAAAATTAAAATCAAAATTGAATTTGTATAATATTTATATAAACGGATTTTAATATTAAATAGGTATATATATGTATGTGGTATATATATATTCATGTGATCGACGAGGTATTACGTCATAGCAGCAGTATCAATGACGTCACGGTTATGCCGCAGTTCCGTTCATCGATCGATCCATTACATTGTATGTATGTTGCAGTGTCAGTTTATTTTCTAACATGGCAATTCGCGTATTTAAATACTGTTTAATATATTATACGCATACATTATACATTTATATATATATATATATATATATATGTACAATGCGTACATTGTGTATATAAACAATATTAGTTTGTATATAGATTAAATGAATGCGCGAGCGATTGAATATTTGCATAATATTATAAAAAGAATGAAAGAAAAAAAAAATTTTTTTTTTTTCCAATTTTATTTTTATTTTAATTCATCTCGTGCTCGATGCTTTAGAGAAAGGGAGGAAGAGTTCTGTCTATTATTTGATCGTCCTTTTACTTCCCACACTTTTATTGTTATATATACCTATACATATATTTTATGTATATATGTCCGCAGTGAAGCATTTTCACTTCCTGTTTTTATCAATTATATTTTGCTTCCATGAATGTTCATTCAGGTGCACAAAATGCGATCATCGATTATTGTCATGTACATATTATATAATATTGTATTATCTATATATAATCTGTATGATAATATGATATGAGAAGACGATAAATCAGCCCTTTGCCATGAATTTTCTTAATATATTTATATTCAAAATATAAACATTAAAGAATATTTCTATCAAACGAAAAGAAAAAAATTTATAATTCACTCTCTCTCTCTCAATATAACATTTACATAGACAATGTACATTCTTTTATATATAAATATATACATATATATATAATAAGACCTTTTGTAGCCTCCGCATTGGCCACTTTCCATCCGAATGAATTGTTTCCACCCCTTCAATAAACGCACGCCCACACGACCATGAGAAATTTCCTCAACTGAATATATAAATGTATACATAAAATCCAGTCACTCAATTCTCCAGCATTTACTTCATTCTCTCTCCCTCCCTCTCTCTCTCTCTGTATCTGTATGTATATAATACTTTTGCTCACTTTTCTATCAACTTCTATATAACAAAGAAGAATTATATACACTGAGAAAAGTCGATCATGGTATAAAACTCATCTGTACAATTCCGTGACGATCACTCTCTCAGATATTTTACCACGTTTATTTTCTTTCTTATACACATATATGTGTATGTATGTATGTATGTATATAATATTTCCCTTCTGTGTCTCCTTTTCTATAACCATTAAATATCTTCTTCGTCGTCGTGCAATGCGCATTATGTGTATATGAATATAAATATATAAACTGCACAACGTACTGCAGCTATGTAGTTAGGTGCGAGTTATATGTATGTACATAGTTGAAGTGGATTCGACCCCGCCATTACATTGGGTGTGCAGGTATATAGGTAATTCAAAAGTTCTCTTTGTTCTTTCATCAATAGGCTTTTACTGATGGCTTCTGTCGATCGTGCACACTGTATTATTGCCACTGTTACTCATTGGACTTTTGCCGACGTTGTTTTGTGTCGCGGACTGATTGCATCCTATATACTACTGCACATTCACCTGTATATATTATTATATATCACTGATCCAATCCTCATGTAAAGAAGAAAAGAGCAATTTCGAATGGTATGTAGATACGTTTGAATATGCTGGTGTGTATTTAACTTTACTCTCAAGAGATTGGAACTTTTCCAAGCCACACGCGTATATTTTTTTTTGTGCATTGTTTCTTTTGTCTTTGCTTGCTGCAATATTATATTATTTGCTTTATTGTCTGTCATATTCTTCTATATAATATTATGATCATTAATTATACCGACATTCAATGGAACTAATAATTTTTCTGGTTGGACAAAAAAATTAATGAAGAATATTATGAAATGAAAATAAATTTTTGTTTAATAAAAATAATTCATTTTATCAATTGCAAGTCCTGCAAGTTGTGTACAAGTGTGGATTAAACTTTTTTATAAAGAGATTTTACAGAATGGGGTCATGTAGAGATTTATATAGATGCATCAACGAGTCGGTAAATAAATATACCTGCACGAACGAGATAGAAAGAAGTTGAATTGAAGTTATGTATACAAATGTGGGAAAAGAAGGAAAGAAGAAACAAAGTTTTGTATGTATATATGTGTGTATAACTATGTAGATGTGAGGCGACTCTAAACGGCCCCGAAATAGCGACGCACGTCCTTGAGGTATGACGTCCTCGTTTGGCGCGTTCGATAACGGGCGGGGTGGTGCTGTGACGTCAGCGTTTGGCCGTTGCCACCACAATGTGCGCCTGGCGTCTGGCTTGTTAAACTATATCTAGGTATATGCATATATGTATGTGTATAGGTATACCCGTATGTATTTATTATGTACACGTTTTATCACCCACCCTAGATGCGAGCTCAGCTGTTCGCCCACTCGACTTTCTCTTGCTTCTGCACACGATTTATAATCATTTTTTATTTTAATTTCTCATTTCATTTTTATTCCTTAAATATATTGGTACATATATATATCATCTATAAATTTTTCTTCGTCTTGCATTTATATAGGTTTATTAGTTACAGATTTTAAATAAATATTAAATATTTGAAATTAATATTATTTATCCTAATAATTGATATTATTTATTTAAAATTAATTTTATTAATAATTATTATTTATTTCAAATAAATTATATTATTTATTCCAAATAAATATTATTTATTCTAAATAAATATTATATATTTGAAATTAATATTATTTATCCCGAATTGATATTATTTATTTAAAATTAATTTTATTTATTTCAAATAAATATTATTTATTCTAAATAAATATTATATATTTCAAATTAATTTTAATTATTCCAAATAAATATTATTTATTCTAAATAAATATTATATATTTCAAACTAATATTATTTATTCCAAATAAATATTATTTATTATTCTAAATAAATATTATATATTTCAAATTAATTTTAATTATTCCAAATAAATATCATTTATTCTAAATAAATATTATATATTTCAAACTAATATTATTTATCCCAAATAATTATTATTTATTCCAAATAAATATTATTTATTATTCTAAATAAATATTATATATTTCAAATTAATTTTAATTATTCCAAATAAATATTATTTATTCTAAATAAATATTATTTATTCTAAATAAATATTATTTCTAAATAAATTTTGTATATATATTGTCAATCTACCTTTGTTTTCTATTGTAATACACAGGTGAAATGACTTTCATTATAATTAAATTCCTGTGATCACACATCCCAGGACGATGCATTACAAATAATGTTGATATGTTAAATTTATACTTATCAATGTATAAATACATTTCATGACATGTTATGTACACGTGCATAAAGTCTCGTGACCCAAAAGAACACAGTGAATCAAAAGGCAGTCAACATATCATCGTCGTCGTCGTCGTCGTCAATTTATGTGTATTATATGCCTTTAAAATATATCTATATAAATGCCGCAATATATCGCATCGAATGAGCAAGCATTCTTATGTTACCTCGTTAGCATTGATGACCTTAATTAAGGCCTTTTCTCGCGCAATTATATGAGTATACATATATAAAATTGTTTTTCACTGAACTTCAACAATATTTACTGAACGAAAAACACAAATGTGAATAATTTTTTTTCACTTCGATCGCGATACAGGATGACACATGTTGAATATATTGTAGATATAATACATATATGTATTTCATATACATACATATATACATGATAAGTATCATGTCATAGTGTTCTCTGTGAAAAGTAAAATCGTTTTATTTATTGGCACGTGTCGAACAGTGGCGCAGATTTTACCCGCACATAAGTGAATCTCTTTGTACATATGATGAAGTAAAAATCATGGAGGGTTATATAGTAAATAAGTAAATGAAAAATAAGAGTGACACGCGTTCATTGCGAATTTACACAAAGTATCCATCGTGCGCACGATAAAATATCACGAGTTTGTATACAATAAAAAAGCTCGTTGGGGTATCATCATTTTTTTGTTTTTTATTTTTCTTTTATTCATTTATTTATTCATTTATATATTTTTTTTCTTTGAGTTTCATCGCTTCCCTCCACTGCACGTGATTGGCAGGAATACATATGTGGACGTCGAGGTGGTTTATCCGTGCATATTTCATTAAAACGAACAACTACGTCTATTGCTTATATATGAACTATCTTATTCTTTCGTGCAGAAATATATACACAATGGAAATTGAGTGGGTGATGTTGCGTTTTATTATTGCTGAACACACTGCACGAATACCCGATCAATGTAATTGTGAAACTTCATATTGTTTCTTTTCCCTTATTTTTTTCTTTATATTTTTTTTATCGTTTTTGTAAAGAAATCTTTTAATATATTTAATACTGAAATTCATTCAACCGCGACAAATTGAATTATATTTTTTCCGATTTTATATATTACTTAAAAATCCTGCTACATATGTATACTACATACATATATATTACAATAATAGCTCTAATCTAATTAAAATGAAACCAGCTAATATACTATCAATAGCAAAAATTCAATAACTGATCGCTGAGTATTAATATAATTTCTTCGCAGATAATTATCAATTGTATAAATAAATTTAATTATTAATTGTGAATTAATTTAATTGTACAATTTTTTTTGTGTATGCTCTATTTTCTCCTATAACATAGCTGTAGATATATCTATTTATCACAGTCAGTGTTTGGCTGTTCACCACCGCGTATGCAAATGAATATGTCAAACATGCGCATTCGCTATTGGAGATATTTCCGACTGTTTCTATCTTTATATATTTATATACACTACTGCATGATTAGACCGTTTAGGTCAGTATATATGTATAGGGAATCGTCGCCTATAAATATATATACATGTACATAAATACGCATTAATACTCAGACAAGAAAATATTATAAAGTGATATAAAAAAAAAAATTCATCTCTATTGAATAAAATTTATATAAATATTTTTTTTTCTTTTTTATATATTAATAATTCTTCAATGATTTATTATTTTACAGGGATTAGATATTTCATCATATGATTTATTATGTGAATTGTGATGAAAAAAAAAAAAAATGTTTATTGCAAGCAAACATTAGCAAGGACTATTATATTTATCCAGGGTGATGGAAAGAATCGTTTGTATATTTATGTGTGTGTGTAGTTGTTGGGAAAGTGTGAAAAGTATTGTGGCACGTGACTTCGGGTCTTTGTGCCCTAGCCAAGCAGTTGGATCACGCGTGTATATTTAGTCAGGCATCGGGAAAACAATGCAGTTTGGCTTCTAGGAAGAAGCAGAAGACATTTGCTGCGGAAGCGTGGACTATGACTATCATCCAAAGTTCTTTAACTCTTTTTAATTTCATTGTCCAATTGACGCAATGGTGATAAAGATAGTTACGAGATGATATGTTATAACATATGCATCAGTCTTTTTGGTAATAGTAAATATTTAATAGCAAAATAATTGATGCATAGATATTATTTATTTATATGAAATAATATTATTGTATAATATTTCTATTTATTTATGTATGCATATACGTTAGAAAAATTATTTTGCGAGCTCTAAATAAATAATATTCATTCGGAATAAATAATATTAATTTGAAATAAATAATATTTATTAGGATTAAAATAATATTTATTTCGAATGAATAATATTTATTTAGAATAAATAATATTTATTTGGAATAAATAATATTAGTTTGAAATATATAATATTTATTTAGAATAAATAATATTAGTTTGAAATATATAATATTTATTTAGAATAAATAATATTTATTTAGAATAAATAAAATTTATTTAGAATAAATAAAATTAATTTTAAATAAATAATATCAATTCGGGATAAATAATATTAATTTGGAATGAATAATTATAATTTGAAATAAATAATATTTATTTAAAATAAAAAATATTTATTTAGAATAAAAAATATTTATTTAGAATAAATAATATTAATTTGAAACAAATAATATTAATTTGGGATAGATAATAATTGTTTGAAATAAATAATATTTATTCCAAATAAATATTAATTTGTTTGAAACAAATATTTATTTCGATATAATAAATTCGCTGAAAATCGTTTATACACTACTGTGCTTATAAAATTTTTCTTTTTTACCATCATTTTAATGTTGGAAAAAAGCACGCGGTATTTGTGGAAAGCGAAAGCTGCCCGTATATATATACATACATATATACATATTATACACACGCAAACATGTTATAATATTGCACGGTGGCCATTGATATAAAATCGCGAAAGCCCGCCAAGTTTCTCAATAACCAACGGATGCATTGGTAATATACAAACCCATACAAACAAATACACACACATATATTACATACATAAACGATACAAGCCGAAAATGTTTTAAGTTGATGACCAATTCACCAACATATTTCAAGAATGTTGCAGCATGCACATTATCATCATATATAATTCATGAAGAATATCTATAAATATATTACACAAATATACAAATAAATATTTTTATTTCAAAATAAAAACGATAAAAAAATAATCGTAAAATTATATAAAACGTGTAGACAAAATAATATATATCTATAAACAAATAATACAAGAAATTTTCAATGAATTTACTTTCAATTACCATATAGTAATAGGTAATTTTCTTCAAGTGACTGAGACGCGTGCCGGTAATACAAAAAAAAAATAAAATAAAATAATACAAGAAAAAAAAAAATTGCAGGTGCGTGACCACTGAGACGTGTGTGGTACAGACGACGACAAAGTAGTTATATCCGCGTGTATCTAGTAACCGAGACGAAGCAACGCCTAGTAAGTACCGTGTCGGGCGTATTGCCAGACTATATTTACCACCCGACGAACCGGTTACACCTGTAAAGACGCGGCACTGAACGACGGTTTAGCAAAAGTGCTTTCTGTTGATCGGGGACATATACACACATATCTCTGTCTGTCTCATCTCATCATCATCTACTTAATAACTATATACCCAATGACATCACAACAAGATCTTGATGCTTCAACCGCATTTATTACTTTCCAACTAAATATATCCATATACACATAAATATATAATTAAAAATATATAAATAAATCTGAATAAGTTTTATATATCTCTCAGACATATTTATATATTTATTCAGTCCAGTATAAACAAATTGTTAGTCAATGTGATCATTCTGTTATAGCAATGAGCTGCTGCTGATCGCTACCGTATACACGTGCCCAGACATGACAAGATAATTCAATGCCGAGATGTAGAAAAAGGTAAGAGTTTAAATATTTTTATTTATTTCTTATCTGAATATTTAGAATAGATAATATTTATTTAGAATAAAAAATATTAATTTGGAATAAAAAATATTTATTTGGAATAAAAAATATTAATTAGGAATAAAAAATATTAATTTGGAATAAAAAATATTTATTTGTAATGAATAATTATAATTTGAAATAAATAATATTTATTTCAAATAAAAAATATTTATTTAGAATAAAAAATATTTATTTAGAATAAAAAATATTAATTTGGAATAAAAAATATTTATTTGGAATAAAAAATATTAATTAGGAATAAAAAATATTTATTTGGAATAAAAAATATTTATTTGGAATGAATAATTATAATTTGAAATAAATAATATTTATTTAAAATAAAAAATATTTATTTAGAATAAAAAATATTTATTTAGAATAAATAATATTAATTTGAAACAAATAATATTAATCTAATGTATTATATTTTATTCGTAATTCTTTCACCGTATACTCACATTTCACACGTATATATGCACAACAAATTGGCATGTATATATATATGTATGTATATTATATAGGTGATAATACAGTGTAGATATTTATAAATAAATGTATAATATTAATATTTGTGTATGGGAATTTTTTTTTTAATTGTATATAAATGTCGAGTATATATATTTATTTATTTATGTGTATATACGATAATCTAATCCAATGACGTTGCACCGATCGTCCCTCGATCACCGCCGCCACAATCACCATGACCACCTCACTCTCAGAGCAAAATAATTTATGTAGGTATGTGCGAATGCATGTATCCATATAGTTATCTGTGTAATATAACGGTAAAACCTCTCACCGTCGTCGACATCCTGGCCCGAGGAACGTCGAGGGCGCCCGCGCGTTCGCCACAGTTTGTGTTAGATACATTTAGAAAAAAAAATAAATAAATAATAAATATAATTAAAATGAATAAATAATCCAGACTGTGATAGTGTATATATTATCAATTAATTATATAACGTAATTATTAGAAAGAAAAAAAAAAAAGAAAAATATCCAATACTGCATTTAGATTGACGATAAGTTTTATTTTTATTTAAAAAAAAATATTTTTATTTAATAAAAATTTTTAGGTTTTAGTATAATTTTATATTATTATTTATATGTTTTGTATGTTTATAATTTATCTGTATATAATGGCGTGGAGTCAATGTCATTGTGGACTTACACTTGCTCCATGAATGATCATCAGTTTGATGATTGTTGAGATGATCCGTTGTTGCCTCAAGGCTTCTGTAGTGATCGTGATTATTGTTGCTATCCGTTGAAAATTCTATTCTGCCAACCGGATATACACCACCCGCGTGGATACTTCTAGGTCCAACGTGGGCAGCTACGCTGCACTCCTCGACGACAACGCTGCACTCATCTACGATGCTACTGCGTAATGTCACACCAGTGGTGGATCCCGCAGGTTGCACTGTTGTTTTAGTTTCAACCGCATTCCCGACAGTACGCATATCGTACTAAAAATATCTTTTCGTTTTTATTTCGCTTTTTGATCTCCCACTCAATCAATTTGTATTTAAATTATTTTTAATTTATTTCTCCTCTTCACTTTTTTCGTTATGTATTATTCAATAGTCCATTACAACATTCGATATGTCGTTTTATGGATAAAAAATCGTCACACATTTAATGAAACGATATTTAGAAAACAAAAAAATTATTATTATTCGTGATATTTAGTGCTGATGAAAATGTATATTTCAGTGCATAAATTTATATAAATGACTTGGTTTTATATATATGATCACAAACACCAATAAATTCGTTGGATTGGATTTTAAACACGTGCAGATACATAAACATGGGAATGAAAAGAGAAAGAAATAAATAGATTGATATAATTAACGCACGAATATTAAGGGTGATGTGATATTAAATTGAGAATTAAACAAGTGGTTGTCTTTGCGTGAAACACACAACCGACCTGCCAGAGTCGCTGGTGATGTTCTCGACTCCCTCCAAATGGCATTGAAGACCCTCTCGTTGACAGTGAGGTCCGGACGATTGTGCTGGACAAACCGCTCGTTCCACAATTCAGCCCTTGGGATTCGCATGCGGCCACTTTTTTATTTTCCCTTTTGATATTTATTCAAATTATTCACCACTCGAATTTACTAAATTCTCAATTAATTTTATAATTATACAATATTATTTTATTTGTTTTGAATTTATATTTAATTCCCGCACTGACATTTATCTTTATTTTATCGTCCAATTTACTAAACTTTGGTTTATTAATTAATCACCACAAAATTAATATTATTTTACATTAAATAAATTTTTTGTTTGTTTTTGTTTACGTTTAGAATATTTTTATATAATAACACAACTAATAATCAATTGTTGAGGTTCATCAGGAACAAATTATTTATACACTTTTCATAAATTAAATCACGCACAAAGGATATCATAAAACTGTACGATATTTCCCATTTAATATTTCAAACAAATATTTTTATTTATCGTCCAATTTTCTTCCACATTTCTTTCCATTTACTTACATAAATACAATAACAACATTAAAAGTGTCTTGAATATTAATTACTTCAATGCAAAATCACGATATATCACTGATTGATACACATGAATTTACAATAAATAAAATTAAAATGTCCCATAATAATTAACACAACCACATCAATACCATGAATTTTAATAAAAATCACAACAAGAAAATTGAAATACTCAATATTTCATAAATATTACAATTAATCACACATTATTATTTCACAACAGTATCGTTGTATAAATTATTTGTTTATTATAAATATCAAACCACGTTTGTGATGAAGAGTCAATCGTGAATAGCGCTTTCATTGAAGTGGCTGCACGTAAGGCCGGTCACCGCGTAACTGAGTCCAGAGAGCGCGCGATTCTCCGCTATATTAAAACCGTACTGTGTGTAGTGCGGCGAACGGCGCCACGATGAATGACGTCATTGTAGACGTCATACACAACGGAGAGACGAGCGGTGTGTGCGATCGATCGATGCACAGACTTGCGCGTATACAGAATGGGCCACGCGTCCCTTTACAGTTTACACACAGAGAAAGAATGAGAGAGAGTCAGTGTGAATGTATAGCAAACCCACACGACATCATATATACACATACAATACACACACACACACACAGGTGGATAACGATGGGTAAAGACGTAAAGTTGTCATCATTGATATATACACAGCGACGTAGGGGATGTCAGACGCCACTGCTGCTGCTGCACAACGCACCACCGCACCCCTCGTCCGACGGTAGTAACGTCATAATATCTAGTGACGTCATTGAAACTACCCTCGTGTCAGCGGGCGTTCGACCCGGTCAATCAATAGAATATAAAGTGTTGATATTTTATGTGAATTTATATTAGAAAAAGATAAAAAGAGTTGAGTTTAATAATATTTTATTTATATGAATTAATTTTTTTTTTTTTTTTGATAATATTCAGGGGTTTGGAGGATTATTCAATTGGGGGATAGTACACTGAGTAAATATTACCCCATAGGCTATACTAAGCCTGGGAAATAATCATATTAGATAAAAAATTATACATTTTAAGTTATTTTTTAATAAATATTTATACGTAAATTAAGAATATATTTTACTCTTCTACGGGGTATTTTTTTTATCAAATATTGTTATGTGTCGGGGTAATATTAACTTGAAATATTCTCTCAGTGTATAAGTTTTATCTGTGATAAAGAGGTGAAAAGAGTTATTTAAAAAAAAAATTATATAATAGTAGAATTAAATGAAAGTAAAAAAAATAATAATGAAAGTGGAATAAAGTAAAAGATATATTGCAATGTTTGTGTATTAGGATCTTTCTATTGATATCCACCCCTTGTATATTACAAGCTCCATTGCTGTCTTTATTTTCTGTATTATACCTATCCTGGCGTCGTGCCATATTCAAACGTTTTCAAATACATTTTCATCTTGGGACAAAAGCGTGCATGAACAGGACGCGTGTTAGAACGGAGGCGGATAAACGGTAGCACGTGGCCACCACCCGCATTTTCACCCACTGATTCGATCATACCGTTCTCTGTGTCGTAGTAGTTGTGGCGTCACCCTTCCTTCCGTTTTGTCAGCATGTTACCACCCACCAGCAACCTTACCCTTGGTCATACGCTTTTATATATATTATATAAAGTATAAATATACTTTTATATACTGTCGATCAAATACATACATATATCGACCACTACTACTGATATATTATAAGCTTGTGTGAGCCAAAGCAATAAGGTTTATCATCGTTTGGCTTTGTCAAACGTGTTGATTGCCAATAGGGGTTGGCATGTGAATATATACCGCCCGCAATGTTCGCCCCACACAATTTAATTCACTCTGCATTGGGTTTTACCCTGTATGTGTCTTTGACGATCATGCGACCGAGCAATGCATCAAGTAAAAGATTTTTAATACCTTAGGTCATAGTGTCGTTTATTGTTACAGCGGCCGTTTAACGCTATTAATATTATTTATTTTTTTTTTTTCCTATTCACCTTCTTTTATATATACATATATGTCATGATAATGTTTCTTGCACGACATTTTTTATTATCCCTTTTTTCTATGCAAATACGATGTAAATAATAATAATATTCCTTGTAATATTAATAGTGATAATAATCGTAATAGTAATAGTAATAATAATAAGATTAATAATAATCCTAGTAATATATTAATAGTGATAATAATGGAAACAGCAATAATAATAATAATAATAATAATAATAATAATAATAATAATAATAATAATAATAATAATAATAATAATAATAAT
>JAQQBS010001424.1:4441542-4529553 GCA_030347275.1 Microctonus aethiopoides
GTTCAGTTCCTTATTTTACTTTCATGCACATACAAAACACGTGATGATAATAATTAATAAATCGATGTTGTGCACTGGGTGAGATGAAGATGAAGAAGAAAAAAAAATATATAAATATGTGTGTGTGTGTGTGTGTGTGTGTGTGTGAATAGGTGTATGTATAGATAGACACCATGGACACAGAGATTTAATGAAGCAGCGAGAGAGCCTTATCTTTTTTGTTTTATCTGCGCGTGGATAAAATATAATACATAATGTTTTATGCAATACTCGGAAATTACATTACTGTATTCCAAGGCATGATTGGTAATATGCACATGAAACTCCTTGTTTCATTTATTATTATAGTTTCTCACGTTTTAACACTGTTGATACTTTTATATTTATACAATAATAATTTTTTTTCTTTTATGTATATATATATTTCTATTTTCATCTATTACATTTTTAAAATGATGAGACAATGAAATATATATATACATAACTAAAAGTGCAAAATTATTCAGACAATAATAATAAGGTGTAATGTATAATAATATTAAATTGATGATTATTTTCGTAGGATTTATGATAGTATAAATGCATTAGACTGAAAGTATAAGGAAGGACTAAATACTCGTATTCACAACATATCATCATCATTTTTCCAATAAATGATAAATAAATGTGTATATACATTTATTATATCTGTATACGCAATACAGAAAATAAAAAATAAAAAAAATAAAAAAAAAGATAGGTAAAAGAAGATGAAGAAGGAGGTGTTGCCCGCAAGGCAATTTCGAAGGTCTTTGGAATTCTTTAGAAAGTGGCAAAGTATAAAGATGCGTGTGATGGATATTATTATACATATACTGGTATATAGCTGCCGTTGCTGCGATGCACATTGGGCAATGTAAGAAGAAGAAATCATATGTGTGTATATATTTGTGGAAGAACCGAAGAAGGAAGAAAAGGTCCGAGGCAATCTAGATAGATATACAAATACATATACCTACTAATAACACACACACACATAAATACACGAACTTGATACATTCATATGTTAACGATGATGCCGCCCTTGATCTAAACTTGATCTCCCTGCTTGAATGATGGTGTGTGATATAAAACATCGCGTTGTGCATCACAAAATATATTTCATGCATATAATTAATTTTTATTATCATAATTTTTCTCTTTTTATCTTTCTATACATATAAATAAAAATATACACACATAAATATACACATATATATTACATATGTGTGGATATATATGGATAACTTGTCCTTAAATTTGAGAAAAAATTTTATTTTTTTAATCTTCTTTTAAAGAAATAACGTCCAACGATAAATTAATTTGATTAATGAGAAAATGAAAAATGTCTATAAGCTGCACGAGTGAGTAAACACCAGCATTGCTTTTCTGATGATGTGCAGAGAGGGAGATTAAGAAAAAAAAAAAAAAAAGAAGGTGGACAAGTATGTGTGTAGGAATCACGGCCAAAAGTCGGCCACTGCCCTGTCTCGTCGGCCGCGAGCAAATGAGAGAGAGAGAGCGAGCGAGAAGGGTGGGCCGAATGAGAGGCAACAGGTTGCGTAACATGTGCAAATCTCCACTGCGAAAACGAAAGTTACGGGGCAAGTTCCTCATATATATAATCATATATATTATAAATGTATCTTTGTTTATTTTCAAGCTACTATAATAAAGTTGCAGGTGTGTAACTTACACATTTTAATATATTAATAATAAATATATAAATATAAAAATATTTGCTGCAATAATGTATATTCATCTACATAACATTTATTCGATTGAAGATTATTTAAACAGACAATTTAATCGTGCAATTTATATATATTTATTATTAATAATAATGACTACGGAAAGCAGAAGAAATTAAAAAGATAATAAATGAATAATGATGATGTGCGTGTGTCATTTTGTGCATATTGGGTGTGGAGGCCGTTGCATATATACATATGTATGTATATACATATATAATCGAATAGATTTAATATATAAAGAAAGCCTTGAATCCACAACGAATGGACCAGACATTCAAGCAACACAGTTACACTGTATTACCCCGTCGCACAATATTTTTATTTTATATTTATATCCACATGTATTAACAAAAATTGAAAAATGTATTAAATATTTTTTATACTCAATTTGTGTGAATACATATATTTATATAAAAATATAAATATAAATATAAATATATATACAACTGAGAAATCGAGTTTAATCTTTTGATCTTCCAGCCTTGTTTTTCTTCCTTCATCATTTCTCACTCTCTTTTTTCTCTTCTTGTATCGTTGTGTATATAAACTATATGTGATTCTTTTGCTTCCTTGTCTTCTCAACACTTAAATGTGTGTATATTACTATATATATATAAGTAGACATGTATCTGCATCACAGATACACGAGAGAAAGTCACGTTGTCACGACATGTGTGTGCGCAGAGGCAAAAAAGAGATGACGCGCGCTGTATGTGTATATAATAATAAATAAATATGTATATATTTGTGTCTATGAATCTCGGAAAGCAAAACGGCCGCCAAAAGCGACGGGAATCGAATTGATTATGGACTATCTAATCGGCCCAAGGTCCAGGAAGAAAGGCCTACAGACACACGAGGACGAAAAATAAACGATTAAAGTGTATAAATTCATGCTCATTGTGATTATTTTTTTTTTTTTTTTTTTTTTGGTTTATTTTGTTTTATTATTTTTTGGGAAGATTCTCTCATTCATGTCATATGTGTGTTGATGTTTGGATACATAAACAACTCAGCTGTGGGTCTAATAGTTGAAGACCAACTGGTAAATATATATATCAATTAATGCATTGGAATAACGGGTCATGGAGAGATGATACGACCTTCTTATATTCATCATGGAATAAAACTGGAATAATACAATTATCCGCGGGTATAGATAGATTAGTAATTTGTATAAGAAAAAAATTTTCTAAAATAGAAATAAACATAAATTAAATGAAGAAAAATTATTTCACGTTAAATAAATAAAAATAGCACGAAAAAAATAAGAGTTAAAAAGAATGAGTGATAATTTTTTACCTAGGTCAACTTTAATTATTGTCTATTTTAATATAATATTTAATTTGTTCATTTCTTTTCTTTTTTTTAACTATATCAGTGAATTAATCTTATTTAAAAGAAATATTAATATCAAAAAAAAAATTATATTCAAACGAATATACATTCATTCTATTTTATGAAATAATGCGAATTGAAGTTGAAGGCACATTGATTTTAACCCTCCAGGTCAAAGCGCGATATTATCTCGTGTAGTAAGGTGAAAAGTCAGGCGTGCATCAGAGCTTCAACTTAGAAATAAAAAAAAAAAAAAATAAACAATTTATTTATTTTTTTCTTTCTTTCTTTTTACTCATCTAAATTCATCGATGAGTCGACATACAAGTTGCATGTACAATTGGTATATGCAGAGTAGGTACAACTTATAAACACATTTCTTATTTTCTTCCCTCTCTATATTTCTCCCCGTCTTTATCTTTTCACTCTCCTCTCTCCAGTTCTCCGATAGATCGGAAAACGATGGGCTATTAGCGCCGCGTGTGAAAGGGAAAGCTAGCGGTCGGCAACACAACGAACGAGATGGAGAGGGTGAAGGAGGAGGAAGAGGACGCGCGCGCGATCGACCTGGTCTATACCATCAAGAGACTCTCTCCTTAGCACGTAACGTTACGACGACGATTCGTTGGTTCGCGTTGTCTCTATATACCCGCCTTCTTTATACTGCATGATCGTCAACGTATATGTCCTCACCACCATCTCTTTATATACACATGTATACATATATGCATATAAACACACGACAAGGTAAGAGGAATATATCATCTACACGAGCAATCTATTCTTTAACAACTATTATGTATCCAATTATCGATGTAATGCCATTAACTTATATATTTTATATATATTTACAATGCAGTATTTATTTTCAAGACAAATATTTATAATAGTTAAAAAAATTTTTCATTTATTTATTCCTTAGGTGGGATTTGAACCCGAACTCTTTAGGACTGCCAATATCATGAAACTGTTACGTTACCGATCGAGCCACCTAACATATATATTTATTTAATTATTTATTTTATATATGTATATTAAACAACGACTAATAATAAACAACAAAATTGCTCTTCATTAAATAGGGTTAAATAATATCTATTGTCTATAAATAATGATGCAAGAAAATTTATTAATGCAATGACATTTCAGGTCAAACATATCAAATAGTATCCCGCACGAGCGAACTGCAACCAATACGGGTAATTTTGATGAGCCTAGAAATTCCCCAGGATGAAAATGTATATACATACATATAATACATATGTATATGTATGATGTTTGTATATATATATATATATATTTATATATATAGAGAAAGAGAGTATCATAACGGGCTGTGTACGCGATCTTAAATATCAGATGCCTACTTTCTCCATAATATTTTTCGTAGGACACCGCAGTGCAATATAGCATTATAAACATCGTTGTGTCGCATATATATTCTACATGCGAAATAAAAACAACGAAATATAAACACGCATACAAACACTAGAATATATATAAATATATAAATATATTTGTATATCTGGATTATTATTGGCAGTGCAGCGATATAAATATTATTATTGTCATGTACATAGTATTGTACAATAAATATATAAAACGACGTAGGTATATATATATATATATATATATATATATATTGTTGTTGTTATAAACATGAAATGGATAGTGATCCATTGATGATAAATTTTTATGACAGTAGAAATAACCATTAATATATTTTTTGCTGTTTAATATTTTTTTTCTTTATTTTTATTTCTTTTTTTTTTTTTTTTTCCTCTTCATTCGAGATTTATTGGCATATGAAGGGAAAGACGCGTACGGTTTGTGGCGACCTTTCGTTACCTTTCGTTAGTACATATATATATTGAAGCAGTCACTTATATTTGCCGCAAGCCGGTTAGGTAAGTGTATGCACATATATTCGTTCATTACACCCCTGTCAGTACAATGTTTCATGTGCCATCTGTCACGCATGTTGCAGGGTATAATCGCACCTTACACTATAGCCAACACTTGCATGTGGAGAATTTTAATACAATAAATTGAAGACGAGATATATGGAATGAAAATTCAAACGTCACGTTAGATCAATGAAAACCCGGAATCCAAAGTATATTTTATAATTATATATATTATAAATTATTGCATGTATATATATATAATATGTTTCTTTCTATTAATTCTGTCTCATTTGTTTCATGATATCTAATATGTGAAATAGCTGCAGCAAATTAAATATATTGCATTAAATTAACAAACGATTCATTGGTAAATCGCCTTGTTAATTCCCATGAGACACACACGTGATATCTTTTGTGGTCCTATAATATATACCTATAGAATTTATATGCACGGTGATCATGATTCTAGTTTGGGTAACATTAATATATACTAACTAAGAAGCCACACGAGATGAATAAATGACTATAAACATATACATATGTATTTATATATTCCTTTCTCTCATTTAAACTTCATTTATTTATTTGTTTATTTTCTCTCTTCTGCCACTTGGGGAATATATAGACAATCAACCTAAACACACATCCTTTGGAATAGTGTGCACGATTACGCTGCTGAACGTCGTAACGTTTTTCAGCCTCTCTCGTTTACTTTTATACATGCACTTATAATACATAAATATATATATATTTATATTATACACTGAAAACCTCTTGGCTTTTGCTTACGGCAGGAGGTGAAGGGCCAGATAGTGAGAGTGGGAGTGGATAAAACCGACCCCTGACCCCGTGGGCGCGGGGACCTTGCAGTGTGCGCTAGTATTATGGCGTAGTGCTGCAGAGTTTAGTAGTATATTCGAGAGATTGGAGATGTAGAATAGTGCACGACGAAGACCAAGTCGACAAAGTCAACTGAGAAGAAGACTATACAATAACAACGATGATGATGATGATGATGATGATGATGACGATGAAGAACACTAGGACGGCGTGTATAGCGGTATAAACTACTAGTTTTAATACAAGTTTACTAGTCTCTTGTGACTCGCCCGCCTTTCACTTTGAGAAGACGCAAATCGAGAGAAGATAGTGGGTAACGAAGACGATATGGTGGAAATAGTGAGAGAGTGAAATAGTATAAGAAATGTATATGTGTATATATATAAATAAATAAATGAATAAAAAAGAAATAAAAATAATAAAATAAATAAATAAAAATATAAAAAAAAAAAAAAATAGAGGTAGAGGGATTTTACCATAGCCTCGCGTGGCACCGTGGGGAGTGCCTACCTGCAACTATTATCATATTATAGCAAATCTCGCGCCGCGGGGCCAATTTTATTCCCACCGTATCAGCGTCTTTATACATATATATATGTTTATATATTTATATTTTATGTATAGATGTATTAAATGTATGACTACTCCTCTCACGCGATGTCTTCTCTCCTGATGACGACGTCTCTTTCACGAGGATGACGTGAATAATAATAATGACGAAAATAATAATAAAAATTAAAAAAAAAAAAAAAAAAAAAGTTAGGAGATGGTTAGTTGCGCTATGGACACTCAATTGCGTTAATTGCGCCTGCTGGACTGACGATGAGACCTGCGAGATAAGTGGACAAAAGTGAAAATCATAGACACAATCAACTTGTTAATGTTTAAAAAAAAAAAAAATTTTTTTTGAAAAAAAAAAAAAAAAAGCAGGAGCAACACAACTGGGACACTAGTTGGGAGTGTCAGAGATTAATATAAATCGTTCTTCGAGTATGTATATAATAAATATATACATATATATATATATATAAAATAAATATTTATATATATGTATTTAAGTAATGTGTAAGTATGTGGGACTTGTAATTTATTTTTATGTCGAATGTAGGCATTGGTGCAACAGTTGCCGGACTGGATATAGATACATTGGGATACTGACGAGTATATATTTCTGTTAAATATTTTTTTCTTCTACTCATTTATCCACATAATTCGTTTTTTTTTTTTTTTTCCTTAAAGGAGACGATAGTTATACGTCCTCTGAAACCAGCAGCGACGCATCCGAGGTGAGAGGTAACAGTCGTGTGATTCGATGCTTGGAATACTCGTTGGTTATAATACACTCTCTGTTGTGTACACGATGTACACGTGGGGGGCAAATAAATGTTGTTAACTATGTATATATGTATATGCAGATTGTAAGGTATAACAAAGTTACTGAGACGCGCAAACGACATGAGCAACGACCTAAATGCTTGATATTCTCCAATTAATCTTCGTCTTCTTACTCTTTGTCATTGTCATTCTTCTTCTATTATATATTTATTTATTTTATTTGTTATCCTCTTTGATGATGGTCTTTTACTCTTTCAAGGAGCTTCATTGCGCAGGATAAATCACAGCACTTATATATTATTCAATAGTCATTGAATAGTTTTCTCTAAATTAACAGTATAATTGCAAGTGAATAATTCACCCCATATTCAGATGCTGATGATAAAAAAAATATATTTAATATATATATACATACATAATCTAAAGAAAGAAATAAAAATAAAAAATAAATAGATAAAGAGAGAGAGAGAGGAGCTTGCAAAGTGTATATACAAACGCCGCAAGTCGTGCCGACACTCCACGCGTTTGCGACGTGTAATTATCATCTCCCAAGGGCCTATCCCACGCTATTCGCAGTGAAGTGGGACACCGACGATTGCTGCGCTGGTGCGCGTGAACGATTAGAGCTGGGTCTTTTTCACGCCACAAGACCACACAATTGATCGCAATCCTCTCCATAAAAAAAAAAAAAAAAATACAAAACTCTTAATGCACTCATGACGGACATTAAAACAACCATCTGCAATTAACTAAAATAAAAAAAATAAATTTTTTTTTCCTCTTTCTTCCCATATTCACTATACATAAAATAATTCTAACATTGCGTAAAACAAATATATACATATATATACCAAACGTTAATTCAAATGGAATAAAATTTAAAAAAAAAAAAATTGTTCTTGAATATCATTTAAATAATTATATAGTTACAAATCAAAATAGACACTTCCTGGTGGCGGTAGAGAGATGCGCACCATTTACTATATATAACGTTGTTTGATACTACTTTCTTATATATATATATATATATATATATGGGTTTATATATGTGGAGAGTTGATTTGTCGGCACGTACGGATGAAAGCAACGGGGCAAAAGAAAGAGAAACAATAGAAGCGTGGGCGCAGCATCCCGCGAACCCTAACCCGAGGTGATCCCATATTCCGTTCTATTCTCTCAACGCGGTATATCCACCTTCAGGCATATCTCTGTTTTATCCACCTCCCGGAACACACCGCCAGCGCGGTTTTAAACTCGCGTCATATATACAAATGTATATAAATATATTTATTTATATATTTATATTTATTTGTGTATATTTATATATACTTACATGACTAAAGCATGTGCCTCAATAAGCTCCTCCAGGGCTTTGTAGCAGTCTATTGCCTCGGCCTCACCTCACCGTAGTCATCGTCGTCATCGTCGTCGTCGTCGTCGTCGTCTCTAACCTGCACCTTTCAGATATTTCTCTTGCGCTTCAGCGGAGCCCAGCGGAGTGCCGGGTTGTGAAATTGCATGAAGAGTCTGTGTACTAAACGTTGTGTTGTTGAATAGAAAAATAGTATATGGTGAGCTGTGTGGAAAAAAGAGAAAGAAAAATGAAAAAATAGATAGATAGATAGATAGGTAGATAGATAAATAGATAAATAGATAGGTAACATTCAGCCCCCGCAACTGGTATCGCAGTGCAGTTGACCCCGTTGTTATTATATACCTGATTTATATTCTTAAGGGTTATCATTCACCTTTTTATACGCGTTACTTATTTTTATTTTTTATTTAATTCTCAGTTGCATTTATATTATTTCACCTTGCGTTCCACCGTTTCAATTATTCAAGAGATGATTATTTTTTTTATTTTTTTTTTTATGATTAATTCTTTAAAATTCAACAATTTATTTTCAGATCATCAACATTGAGTAATATATATGTGTATATGGAAATGAAGTTGTAGCGTGTATCCTTGAGAGGATGTGAAGATGAAATAAAAAATAAAAATGAAAGAAGTGATGACAAAATAAAAAAAAAATTATTGCACTTGTGTATATGTATATATGTATAATTATTTATGTATATAAACGTGTGAGCATTTATATACCTAAGCGTTGATTAAAGTCCCGGTTCGACGGGTTTTCGATTAATATATATCCCATATATATATATATATATATAAACATAAAACTCAACGGAATTTATGGCGAGGCTTTCGCTGCAGGGAAAGTAATTCGGCTGTATAGCACACTGACTCGCGCTTTATGTATCTATAGTCATCATAGGAGATGAGTTGCTGCTACTCCTCCTTCATTGAATATGTTACATACATAAATACACTTATATATATATACAATAAATAAATAAATAAATAAATACATATGTCGATGCGCCTACAAGCATGAAACGAAAAATTATCTGTTGAGATACAATTTTGCGACATCATTCAATAGAATCAATGTGAGACTGCGAATTATTTTACCTATACATTTAAACGTATTTATATATTTATATATATATATATATATATAATGTATGATTAAATATGAATGTGAATGAATGAGAAATGTAAGTGAGAGAGTTATAATAATAAAGAGGAGGAGGCGTTATTGCCCGATGGCAAGGAGGAATGAGCTATGTTATGTCTAGGCGCACCTCGCGCTTGTTCGCAGAAGGCTTTCAACGCGCGCGCGACCGGCAACATAGAGAGTGAGAGAATCAAAGCAACGCGGGTGAGAGCACGGTATAGATTGACCCGTCGGCGAAAGAGCGAGAGGATGATCGCGATAACGAAACAATCGAACGAGCCCTCGCACGGAGTGCGCACACCGCCCTGAATATTTGAACGCTCTCAGTGATGGGATATTGCGACATCCATTCCTGAGTGGTACTTGAGTGTGGTATACACGATGAGATAACACGCTCTTTTCTTCTCTGTATTATGTATATGCTGTGTATGCATAATAGTAAAATAAACGGGAGATTTTCTCCAAGCAATATTCCCTATTGAATATTTATATGTATTTATACATTATATAGGTAATGTTTCATTCTTCTTGGTAGGGTGCGTGCCACACGAAATGATTTCGTCATAGGTAGACGATGTCGTGGTTAAAATCCCTGTTGCGCTTACGTATATAGTTGATTCTACAATATGCGTCGCCGTGTTGGTGTGCATTTGATGATGCCAGTAGAGTTTAACCAGCAGTTTGCCGTCTAGCAAGAACCTGAGAGCGAGACGCGAGCGCGGGCAAGAAGCGAGCAAAGGTCGTTTCTGCGCCTTCAGAGAGAAAGAATCTTTGGAATAGCGAGACCTGAGCACACTGGTAACATATAGTGAAGAAGCGTCTTCCGCGCGACGGCAAGAGGTCACCGCGACGCCAACGGCAGTCATTCTTGATACTTCTTGCCGCTCTCCCGGGTCACCTCCGTGTACATGCTCGTGTTCCTTTCCTTCGTCAGTGGTATGCACCATCGTGCACCAATGTGTAGAAATATGCTTTTAAGTGGTGGAATTACCATTTTCAAACGTTATAAACGTTTGTACTTTTTTATGTACATTTATATATATATTTTTTTTTATCAGTTATTTAACGTCCAAAACTTGCTTTGGATGAATTAAATGTCCCTTTCATTTTAGTATCATTAAAATGATGTTCAAAATTGTTTTCATTAATTTATACATCGTTTGTAGAGTGTATTGGGAAACATATATTACCTGTATGCATAAAATTTTCGATGACTGTATTGCTTTTTCAACTTATTCATATTATTTTAATATCATTTACATGCCAAGTGTCTCTCTAATTCATAAATTTTCGTAAAAAGAATTAAATTATATTAAATTAATGAGGAAATGTTAAATGAATTTACATTTCTTCTTTTACCTATATTGTACAATGGGTCATTGACATTAATTCTCCAAAAACGATACGAATTGTGTAAGTTTATACAATTGATCCTCAGTGAGACTAGCTTGAGTGGGTGTATTCTGTTCCTTGTCCATTTTACATGGTCTCACGGTTGTCTCATCTAAACTCCAACCACGCTCTTGTGCTGATTGTTTAGCTTGCTCCAATGACAATCCAGTCATAGCAGCAAGCACTGTTAAATTCACTGACGAATAAGCTTCAGATATAAGTGTCATTGCTCTTTCACGTACATTTTCTACAGAATAATAAATATTCAAAATTAACATTTAAAAATTTTTATTACTAACCTTAATAATATATTCGAATAATAAAATAATAAATTTTATAATACCTTTCAGAGCATGCATAATATTAATCACATCGTCACTCCATTCGTTGTTTAATGCAGTATGTACTGCTGGCCAATCGCGTTGCCACATTCTTTGACCCACCATCCAAATTTGTTGCAATTCTGTATTATTTGTTTTAATATTCGCTGGTATTCGTTTCCATAAATATTTTGCATTACACAGATCATTTTGATAGAGATAAACGGCCAATAATTGTGAATATGTTTGTGCACTTGCACCGCCATTCATAGCCTAAAAAACAAAAATAATTCTGTAATAATCTGTCAAATATTCAACGATAATAAATACTAATCATTTGTCATTATAAGATTTTTGTATCTATTGCTTCATTGATATGCTTAATAATATGTATAAATTAATCTAGGAATATAAGCAATAAATTTTAAAATATGCTGCAACCGGTAAGCAATACATAACCCATGTCGGATTGTGAGAAATGTCATACTTACTTCGAGCTCGGTCTTCTCGAGTTCTTCCACCAATTTATCTACCTCGTTTAGCACCATAATAACAGATTGTATTTAGTTATTAATATTTTTATTTTTCAATCGAATCACTGACCAACAATTACACAAGTATGATGATGAATGTCTTTGTGATGAATTTTATTTTTGTAATACAACAAAAAAATAATAATCAAGTGTTGTTGATGATGATTTCCATTCGTCGAGAATAAAAAAAAAATACACATTGAATTTGGGTTAGGAAAGTGCGAATATACTTCCACCTAGCGGCGGAAAAAAGCACAATGATACAAAAGATATCTGCATTATTTTTATTTCATTTAATTTAAAAATTAAATGTATAATTAATGATTGCGAAAAAATCACACAAAAGTTTAGACTAATTTTTATTATTAATATAATTATGCACAATACATTTTTGGATAGAAGATACAATTTATATAGTAATTCTAATTGTAGATAACTAATCGGGTGTGTGCTAATTATAATGAGATGTGATAATGTGCAATTTATAAATGCATAATGAAAATTAAGAAACAATTATTGACAAATTTTTAAATTTTGTTTTTAAATTTACTGAATGTGTTGTCGCCTACTACGTGCCGCTCGCTGTTTATCAAATCTCAATTCCATTTCTTCCAATACTCTTGGTGTATATCGTACAACCAATTTTACAGAATTTTGTGCTTGTTTCAATAGCTCAACTGCTTTCTCATGATTTTCGCCCTCAACACACTGGAAAAATTGCCGGAAATTAAATTATTTTACATAGATCTAATAAATATTTTTTTTTTATTCTAGCCAAACTCATGAAAGATTTCTATTTACTTACAACGCCATTAACCGAAAGCAATTGATCGCCTCGTTTAAGACCACCATGTCTATCAGCAACACCACCAGGAATAATTCTTGATATGTAAATAGGTGAATTTTGTTCTTTTCCACCCATCACATTAAAGCCAAGACCTTCCTCTGTCTTTGGCAACTCAACTACTCTTGGATGAGCATGACCTTCGCTAGCTGCAAATGCAGCAACAGTAGCTTTTGCTGTTGCTGATGCCCTCACATCTTGAGATCCCTATATTCAGAAATTATAGATAAATTATATATAAATATAATAATATTATAAAAGAGAAGAAAACGAAATTATCAAATACAAATTGAATTTATTATAATATTTAAATACCTGAATGTCTACTGTCTCATAAACATGTTCATAAACATCCCTAACTGCATTTAAAAAATCACTTTGCAATACTTTTTGTAATGCTGCTAATTTTGTACTCGGAACTTCACCGCCTAAAATTAAAAAAATCAAAAATAGGAAAATATAAATATAAAATTACACAAATGACATTATGAAATAATACAATAAAATTATTACAATTTTACATACTTTTTTGCAATTTATCTAACAGTTCTATTGCACGTTGAATATCTGAAATTGAAATAGAAAAAAAATATTATTGATATAACAATTGAATATTTATAAAAAAAAAAATGGTTGGGGTTTAGGAAAAGGGATAGAAATAAAATAGTAGCAAGTAAGATTTTTTTTTTAAATGAATTATTACTATTTTACCTCTTTTTAATGTGAGTGGCTCACCAACTGTTGCCATTATTTTATGTATAATGTGAAATTAATTCGTGAAAATGGTCTAAATTAATATTGGACCACTCAACCCTTGGAGGTGTGGCTGACCAACGTATGACAGCACCTAATCTTCAATGTTTTTTTTTTTTAATTCAGTAGTTTAGGCACACACAGCAGCAGCAAAAGAACACGGGTGGCCATTTTATATTCTCAACGTCGCCATTAGAGGGTGCTAGTTGGCAATTCTTTGAATTATATTTAATAACATTTAAAATATATAATTATTATAAATTATTAATAAACTAAACTAAATGCGTGCGCACGATTGGAATACATTGATTAATTGCAATATTTATTGATAAAAAGTATTCCAAGGTGTATTGATTTATTTTACAAATACAGTATGTATAAAGTTCAATCACGAATAAAAAAAAATACATAAAAATTAATCACATCAAAAAATTGTTTCACTTGAAATATATATTGTCTTTAGATATTAATGATTGATATTATTTATTAATCACAAAGAAAATTAACTTAATAGATTCCTCATATTGATAATAATTTATATACTAGAATTTTTTTTTTTTTTTCATTATGTTTTTAGCTTAATATAAAAATAATTTTTATTATTAAATGAGATGATGATGATAAGAGGAGAATTTAGGACGTTACTTCTTCTGTGGCGCCTTCAAATTCCAATTTAACTTGGCATTCATCAGGCAATCCTTCAACATCTACCTCAGACTCTGGTGCATTTAACATATTCAACGTTACTTCAGCGGATTTATTCATTAATCCTTGATTAGTGGCGATTGATGGTTGTTGCTTAGGTGTCTGTGGCTGTTGGACTGTACTCTGTGAAACTGCTGGTTGCTGTGGTTTAATTGGTACACCAGCTTCTTCAAATGCTTTCTTCTTTAAAGTCGATCTAATTTGTGATCTACGTTTGAAAAACAAAAAATAACAAACATAATTTTAGTATAAAAATCTTTCGACTGACGTAGAAAATTGAGGAACACCAAACGATCGTATAAATTGTTCATTTTATTAATTTTAACTTACACCGTTCGCTCCTTGATATGTTCGCTTATATTGTTCAATTCCCCACTGAATGTTTTCACCGCGTGGCGGAGCATCTCAATTTCCTCGTCAGTCCATTTACTGTGTAACACAATTATAATAATATTACAGTAAATTAAAAAAATATATATAAATTTCACGACTAAGCAGGTTCAATAATTTATTTTATTTGAATTTTCGCGCCATTATGTCGGTATGATAGCGTCCAATATGGCGTCATATTGCGGCTTGAAAATGTATGGACTTTGTTTTTAATATTTATTAATTTAAAGTATTTTGTATAAACGGCATATATACGATGAAGGAAAATTACGAAATTGATGTAAATCAAGTGAATTACCCAGCTGGTGAGTCAGTGGTAGGATGGAGCTGCATTGTAAGCTCGCCGAGTTTATTAAAAGCTGCACCAGCAGCGGTGAAAATTTCTCCAACCTGAACAAAATCCAAATTACTATTATCAACAGTATTTTATATATAAAGGTAAATATAACACAATAATTAACCTCTCAACATATTATATTGCTTTAAATATAAATAATATTATGAAAATAATTTAAATTTGTTATAAATCCGAGTTATGAGCATAAATAATATAATATAAAGGTAAACATAACCTAACCTTTCGTCCACTTCCGACATCCATTGCGGCAACACTCTAGAATAATCCCTTTACGCGGGCTTTGAAGTGTGACACGTGACTTGGAATGGAGAATGAAAATGGTGGATAGGAAATGGCGAGGAGGGGAGAGGTTAGGGCAATAAATAATATTAAAAGCAGAAATACTTTTAAAATAAAATGATTTTTCGCTCTTTAGCACTTACCTTGCTTGCCGAATTCATGATTATTTATTGTTTAACCAACTATACACGGTGATTGGTCGATGAAATGTCATTAATATATGCTATTGAAATTTTCTCTTCATGCACTACTGCCCTCTCGTGTCGTTATTGCTATACACTTCCAACCTTATTATTTATTTATAAAAAAAAATAAAATGGGCTGTAATTTCAATACAGATTTTTTCTTTCTTATCTTTTTTGTTATTAGCATTTCAATTAAGTATATCGGAAGATATTACACATAACGATATATGACTAAATTCAATTTCAAAACAGAGCCAGGGTCATCGAAAAACCACAACGACTAATGATAAACCTCAGAAAGTGACTCAAGGCTAAATTATATTGAGGACAATGCTAATTGAGTATAAGTAATTACTTCTGAAATACACACAATTAATTTTTATATTGTAATTATTATTAATTTTATAATACATTGATATTTCATGTGGTAAAATCAATTGAGAACAAATTTCAACTCATGGCTGCAGATTAAATCGACGAAAAATCAAAACTTTTCTGCCCCAATTATTATCATTCGTTATTGTAATTTTTTCAAATCTACATTTATCACCACAAACAATATTTTCAATATGTTTTACCATATCCCCAGTCAATTTCAATGTATTTATTAATGGAAAATCCATTTCACCAGATCTACGCAATCTTCTTGATGCATTTCTATAATTTTTCCAAAGTTGCGGCTCAATCACAACTAATTCAGTTCGCTCACAAATATCTTCCAAAAATTTCACAAGCCCTTCATCACCATGATTCAAATGAATCCACATGGTAATTGAAAAACAAAATATAACATCAAATTTCTCCTTATCAAATCGCTTTAAATAATTCCCAATAATATTATCTCTATCATGAGTGCAACAGAAATCAAGACACTCAAAATCCACAGATGAATTTAAATGACTCTCACGTGCTCTTTGAATCAATACTGGATCTAGATCAACGCCCAGCACATTGACATCAATATCAGATGAAAGATTGTCCTTCAAAAATTGCCACAGAGCAATTGTCAAATCCTAAAACAAAATAATAAATCCTTTATTAATAAGATCAAAAAAATAAAAAGAAACCTTGGCAATAAATCATTTGTCAGAAAGAAAAAAGAATACATTGAAGAATTTATTTATAGATAAACATCAATTCACAGAGAGTACATCATCAGCTGAGCTGGAAGAAAGAGAAAAAAAATAACCAAGTATAAAGAAGAAACCACTATTAAATGGGTCTGTCTGGAATAAAAGTAGTGAAGGGAGAAGAGAATAAAAAAAAATAAAATAAAAGGAAACAAAAAATGAAAAATCATCAACGAGACGTTGGCATGTCATCTATTTTTATACGTCGGCTAAATGAGACGACTGGAAGTATGTAGACGCATACCGGCACGCTTCATGGCGCGTGCGTGGATGGAAAATGGTACACACGATCAAGAGTGAGTGCAAGTCACAACTGATGATTCTACTCTAAATTTAGTCGTAGCGCCATTTGACGATGACTATACACAAACGACGCCCGGGAATCAGGATACCAAACAGACTCTTCCGTCCGACAGCTGCGCGTTTCCGTATGTGGTTCTATATAATATTATTATTATGTACATGAACAGGCTGTGACGCTCATACAGTAATTCAAGCAAGAAAGATATATGCGGTTATTTTCCCATTTATTCTCTCTACAATATTCAACTTACCCCAGCATTGCAACCAACATCAAGTCCAATGTATTTCCGCACCGGATGTCGACTCTGCCACACGTGTTGTGGAAGTTGACGTACTCGTTCAACAACATGATGAAATTGGTAGTAATTGATAAAATTCCCGTAACGACTTGCGCCCGGATCCGAATTATCATCATCAACCTTCTTTTTTGCAGACATATTTAAATGAACCTGAAATCATTTGATATATTTATTCATCTGTGATTAAAATCGCAGCATTCTATATATCTGATGAAGAAAAAAAATACCAGTTTTACAAAGCAGCATTCACAATAAAGAAAAAAACAAGTGGTAAAAAAAATTGGAATTAATTTTAAATGATTTTCTTTGTTCTTTGTTAAAATTGAATTCAATTCATCACGTGTTATTTTTATATAACCAATCAGATTTTCTTAAAACCAGAGGAGTATCATGAAATTTATATGTATATTGAACGAATAATTGTATCAGAGAGACAACAGACTAGTGCTGCCGACTAACGTTCATCTTAATAATTATTTGTTGTTGGGTTGCGACACACAGATCGATCCTCGTTGGACCTCAGTTGAGACATACTGGGTGGGAATGACAAGCAATATAGTTATACATACTATATTCAAGTATATGTATGGTATAAGAGAAAACGTGTGTTTTTATTCAGCGAAATATACTGAACGGAGATAAAGGTGGGAGAAAGATTTGCCAAGAGCGGAAGGATCGCGGGATTATATTCGCCAGTGTCCACGACCCAGATTGTTATTGGCCTTCGGTGACGGTCCTTGGGGTCATGGCGAGCTTTAGAAATCGTAGTATAGATCTACCTCCAAAAATCAATAGCCAATGACCTGATGCTCAGAATAAAAAAAAAAGCCTAAATTAATTCATCCATTTTTTTTTTTCTTTATTCTGTTTCTTCAAGCGTTTCTCTTCATCCGGTGTTACCACAATCCAATTTTATTTTCTTTAAATCAATTAAGAAAGAAAATCAAATTATGAGTATTGAGAAATTTTGTTTTTCATAAGTCAAGAAAAATATATCGTTATTTTATATAAGTATTATATATTAATGTATATTCTTATAATAAGGTTTCTTTTTGGTGCAGAGCACGCGCGCTTGCACATAATGATGAAGGATCTTTTTTATTCTGTAATAAGAGAATATATACATCGAGAGGAATGTTGGCAGGTGCTGGGCACACCGGTCCTTTCTACAAAGCACGTCTTTCAACCACATGATGGTATGCTAACGCGCGTGTGCCGCTCTCTTCTCTCTTCGACCATTTATTTTCCTCACTCGTTTTATAATTCCTCGTCGTTTGTATATATCGCCTTTCGTTTCATTGTCGATATATATGTTATATGCGCACAGATGGAAAGCGTGGATATAGTCACACACATATACACAGACTTATGCTGATATGAAACCACTAAAGATAACGATAAATAAGAATCTGCTGCTTGTACAAATATAAAAGTGTGTGGTATAAATATATTCGTCGTGTCGATTTTTGTTGTCGAAATAATACCCATTGATAAATATTAAATTCATTTTACATTAAATGTGGTATATCTAATATGGCTGATGATAGAAACTTGATCATCGTTTGTTTGCTTTGAAAATGCGGATATAAAAATAAAAGGTAGAAATTACAAAAAATAAAATATACATTAGTCACAATATTTTTCTGTTTATATCAGTATCAAATATATTTTTTCCTCAATGTATTAATTTAATTTTCAAGATTTCAATGTCTAAAGGGCAAACAAGGAAATATATATATTTTTTTCGTATATCATTTTGTTTAGTTTGAAACAATAAATTGCTCAAGCAAATTTTTCGTTAATATATTAATGAATCAAGTTATATAAAAATAAATTTGTACACACTGCAATTATTCACGAAATATATAATATTTTTATTATCAATATATATTCATATAGTTTAAAAATATATTGTTTATAGAGGAAAGATAAATATTTTCTTCACCAGATGAATAATACAATTCAATCGTAAATATAAGAAGGAAAAGAATAAAACTCAGCTGTCTACAGAACATTTCTCTTTTCCTTATCCCACTACGATAAACTTTTGATGCAGGTAAAAATGACAATGACTATGACGAACAGTTAAACGATAATATAAATATATTCCATGTACGACCAGAACATGAATGTGATATATGGATAGTGAAAGAGGAAATGAGAAGTAAAAGACCCAATTGAACATAGCAATAGTATATGGCAATAGTAGTTATACATGTATAGTTGTAATAATAAAAATATTAGATACACATATCCGTAGGCAACTGCATCTTGAACAATTACTCAGCTAGTCACTTCCGGGGTTTAAATGTAAAATGATCTGCCGACATCCGGGCTATTGATAATTTGTTTTTCACAATCTATACATATTAGAAAAATCTATCCCTTCTGTATTTTTCCTGTTGTGTTACAAACACGTAGGAAAATATTGGCGGTCACACACAGGTATATTCAACAATATATCCACAATACAAATAAATATATATTGTATATTACTGACTGGAGAAGACCTTATATAGCTATGAAGATTTTTATTTTTAAAAATCCCTTCATTTTTTTGTTCTCGTGTTCACGCCATGGCGCACATTGTGAATAATATAATTTCTTCAAACACGATCTGAAGGTTAATCCCAATGCTTAACCTCCATTCAAGGTCAATATATATTCGTGTCTAAGTACAAAATCTCCAATGTCACATTTGTTTGCAATATATATATATTTATATATTTATAAATGACAAAAAAAAATAAAAGCGAATATAAAATTTATATTTGCTTTCTTTTTGGCATGCAATCAATTTTGCATAAATATATATAAAATGTATATGTAGCTATGTTGAAATTTATACACGGATTTCTCTCGCTGGATAGCTACAGTGATCCGGAAATTATGTGTGTGTGTGTGTGTGTATTATTCTTTGAAGCTTTGAAGAGAAATGCTCACGCGTTGATTATTTATTCTTCTTCGTACGGAAATGCACACACTTACACACGGTAAACTGAGAATTAAGTCTTTTCCTTTTACCTAAGAAGTTAAATCCTACAGTATACACACAGGAAGTCAATGCATATATACATATAAGTACATACATACATACGATTATATATACCTTGAACGGATGACGCGACTTCCGGGATGTGATCTTTTATTTTTCGCCCCCATAACACAACCACCGAGTTGAATCAATATTTTTCTTCATCTTAATATTTACATTTTATATTAATACTCATTTTTCATTTAATCAAAATGTTACATTTTTCTTTTTTTCAAATTTGTATTTATTTATTAATTAATAATTAGTCTTTTTATATTGTACATATAGACGCGCAGTATCAATACTCATATGTATATAATACACAAAAACATATGCGCATTTATTACATGCGATATTATTTTATCAAAAAGTTCGTGGGAATGAACTCCCACGGTCACATTAATATAAACACATAATATAAATAAAATACATACGTAAGAAATACATACATATAAAAGAAACAGAGGATGGAATACACACAGATGGTCAATTATACCGTACATATATATACACGTACATTAACACATATATGAAAGTGTATATATATGTAAAAGACGCGGTTATCGCGCACTACAAAAATTAATAACGCAACAAATATATACACATATTAAACAATATACATATGTATAAAAAATGATCGCTTTAACGCTCTCTAAAACCGATAAGTTTCCCCCATTACCAAGTTGTATAATTATACAATCACATGATATATATATCCATATACTTGTGTATGTAATATTTACCATTACACACGTCTGAATAATTCATATATAAATATTCAATATATTCAATAGATTATTTATATATTTTAATATAACAAATATAATATCACTGATGAGATATACAAATTATTTTTTCCTATGAAAATTTAAAATAATCAAATAAAATATATATACATATATATCATATAATATATATTACATAATATCTTTGGATTATTATTATTATCATTATTATTATTATTATTATTTATTTATTTATTGGCATTTATTATTGTTAGTAACGATATAATAATAATAATAATAATAATAATAATAATAATAATAATAATAATAATAATAATAATTTGAAAATTTTAATTTCTATGGAAATTAAAAATAATAAAATAAAATATATATATACATATATCGTTATTATTATTATTATTATTAATTAATTAATTTATTTATTGGTATTTATTATTATTGTTAGTAATTATATAATAATACATATAATAATAATAATATTAATAATAATAATTTGAAAATTTTAATTTCTATGGAAATTAAAAATAATAAAATAAAATATATATATATACATATATCGTTATTATTATTATTATTATTATTAATTAATTAATTTATTTATTGGTATTTATTATTATTGTTAGTAATTATATAATAATACATATAATAATAATAATAATATTAATAATAATAATATTAATAATAATATTTTGAAAATTTTTATTAATTATATTTACGAATGATTAGACTAATTTATTTTTTTTTTTTTAAATTGAATTAGAATTTATTAAAAATTGCTCGCGAGAAATAATATAAAATATATAAGTGGGTTAGATATGGTTGAATAGATTTAAAAAAAATTTTTTCTTTATGTGTTTATAAATATTTGATGGATATATATTATTACTGCAAAAATCATGAAACCTTGCTGTTAACCTCGAGGAACCTCTCTCACTAATTTAATACCCCAAGCAAGTATATATATATAACAATATATATATAATACACACTTGGAAGAGTATAATATAATTTGTCTTTGTATATATTTACGTATGTAAGTGTTGTACGTGTATATATGTATATATTTACCAGTGTGGGGAGCCTTCGTTTTTGTGGATGATCGAATCGATTGTAGACCTTGGCTGATGCTGTTGGTGTCTGGTGTGTGCCATGACGCAATTATTCAACTTGCTTTGCCTCTTTTGCTTACTGTATGTATTAGTTCATATACTGATATTGATATGTATGAGTATTTGTATTATTTATATGGGTGGACACACGTGGATTTGTACATCCGGCCGAAGTAATATTAAAACAGCTTTGAAAATTCATCCAACCACATTTCGTTCAATCATTTTTATATTTTGTACGTATTGTTGTTTAATGAAATGCAAATCTGAATATGAAAGATGAAAATATATTGAAGTAAATATTTAATTGTTATGAATATAATTAAATAATAATATATATACATATATTTTTTTTTTCTTGTTATTTTTCTTTATGAAGTCAATCTTTTTATGAATGATGAAAAAAGCAACAGATATTAGCCAATGCCATTTCATCATCAACGCATTTATATACGGTAATCGATATCAAATATTATTTTCAGCTGACTTAATTATTATCATCCAGAATTTTTTTTTTTTAAATACATTATAATTATATTTACACGTTATTATTAATAATAATTATTATTTTTCATCGAGTGTGAAGATTTGGATCATTTAATATGTATATTAATATAATTATAATATCGGTAAAATATTTAATGAATAGAAAAATTATAATAATGAAATATATTTTTATATTTTTTTAATTCGAAAAAATTTTATTGTGTATCAAAAATATAAATGGACTTTGAGAAGGGTTTAAAATATAAATTTATCGATTTAACAATGTCTCATTGATACAATTAATGAGTGTAATTAGGTCGTCGCGACAAGACGTGAGAGAATACATAAATTATTGCGCTTTCGTGTATGTAAATAAGAATTGTAATTGATAAGTAAATTCCTTGGGGTTATAAAAATGCAGATAAATACACTGCAAGTACATAAATATTTCGAGATAAATATAAATAAAACAGGCATATATATATTTAACAATTATTTTATTTAACAATTTATCCGCCTGAAATTTATAATTGATAATAATTATATTTTCTTCCTTCATATATACACGTTAATTAAAATATTATTACAACAGCTGTTTAACATTTTTATTTTCAATACATATATATGTCCGTATATTAACTATTTATTCAGTTGTATATATATATTTTTCATTATTTTCTTTCGCTTCATAATATTATATACGAACCTATACATAAATGACGACACAGTTGATTTCACAGTTGTGAATAAAATCATGAGATATATTACGAATGCAATGTCAAAGGAAGTGTCCGATGCGAAATATATATTCACACGCACGTGGAGTGGACGCAAAAGGCGACGAAACTTTGATCGCGTCAACGAAGATAAAAAAATAAAAATAAAATATTATTGCGCCAGGTTCATTCGTTGGCGTACATTATATTTAATTCATTTACATCAACATTTCCATATACATATCCATCATCACACATTTATAAATATACATTATACATATAGATAAATAATTTGTGATTGTATTAAAATGATGTTGAATGTATAAATGTGACTGAGGAAAAATAAAACAAAAACTGAGAATAATTGAGATAAGAATTATAACCATGTGACTGTTTCTGTTAATTAAATGGAAAGCAAAAAAAAAAAATTATAAACATTAAAGAGCTTTGGAGGACAAAAGAGTGATTAAATGTTAACAATATTTAATATAGAAAAAAAAAATTACGTTGAGTATAATAATATATTTGAATATACTTTAGATGAAGATGAGAATTGAGAGAAAAAAATATTGAAAATATGACACAGCAGCAGCAGCAACACCTGATCAATGGCCTTCCTTTATGCGACCATGTCACTGGTGTATTTATTTATATACATGTATATATAATGTTAATCACGAGTTTAAATACATACACATAGGTATTATATATACATAAATCGTTCACCATTAATGTGTCTTCGGAAAAAATATTCTTTTAGATCTTTAAATGAAAAAAAAAAAAAAAAGTTATCTCTCACCCCAGACTATATTTAATACGACTGCGAATTGTCGCAATAAAACTTGAAGTATATATTCGATATAAATATAATACTGTACGAGTGTGTGTAATAACACCGTCTACATCATCAATAATCTCATTGGTCGACTGAATAATACACAAGTCTCGTCCAGCGTCATCAAACAAAAATATATGTCTGGTGCTGCAATAATTATTCATCGTAATTTTCACATGATTTATCATCAAGTATTAATATAATAATTAATAATCGAGATAAAAAATTGAAAATAAACATGTTAATTACATTAAAAAAAAATTTTTAAGTCTTAAATATAAATTGTAAAAATTCAAAAGTTTTTTTGTTAAATTTATCTGTAATTTAATTCACAAAAATTAACAGATAGATTATATAAATAAATTTATAGACCCTTATCCGGTAATTCTTAATTGACTAATTCACAAACATACACATATATATACATGCGTATAAAGCTTTGGTGTAGTAATATATATACTTATAAACTGATCCTCAATACAGTTCTTATTATAGTCAAACATTATGACTCATGAAAGTGGATGTTAATGATCCACTACTATACCTCGACGCCCTGTCATTTATGGGACACTTTTGTACCCATATATGCGTCGACAGATTATATTTCTATACAGCAATACATAGTGAACAATCACCTTACACGTTGAAAAAAATATATATATAAAAATGCGACACATCCTGTGGCTCAATAATAGATGATTATACTGCAGTGAAAAAAATAAAACAACCTTATATATATTTTTTCTCTTTCCCTGTTGTTTGTTATTTTTTTTTTGTTCATATTCCATTGCTTCGATCTTCTTCTTCAAGTATATTATATATACATACATATATAAATACCGGGGCAGCTGACGAAACGTTGACCAGGGCGCGGTTGAAGGTGGATGAATAATATATATCTAAAAGAAAAAAAATCGAGAATAAAGGAGGACACGTGTGTGTGTGGGAGGTCAAATTACTTCGTCTCGACCTCAATGGCGAGTGATGCAGGATGCGCGTGCTGTTAACTCTCTTCTTCTTCTTCTTTTCCTTTAAAATTATTTATTTTTTAAATTTATTTTCTTTGCTTCATCTTCATGATTGCAAGCTGCATCCAACCAATAACCAGAGTGTCAAACTTGTGGATGTATATTTGTATACATACATACGTATGAAGTGTGTGTGCGCGTGGCAGTGTAATTATATGTCTTTTGCGTTGTGGAAGTGGCCTGAGGGCTTCTTCGATTTATGGGATCCGTTGAATGTCGAATGGTCGACACACAAATATATATACAAGAACGAACGTAAAGCGTGCGCGCTTGTACTGATGTCGTGGGCGTGGACCAATAACGAGTATGGTAGATGACTAATTGCCCATCTTCCAAGACCAAATGGGATATATAATATTATATGTTGGAAAAATGTCAAGTCCTTTTCGGCCAACAGGATGCAGTGTACATTCGCCGTCTGATGTTAATTAAGTTGGACATTTATTTTTTTTTATTTATAACCAGTTTATACTATATCATTGAAATATACATTGCGACATCTTGTCACCTATCTTTTGATGTAAACTATTGGGATTTTGTTGATAAATTAATATATATATATATAGAGGAAATAATTGTGAAATTTATAATTTGAAGTAAACTAAAGTGAAAAATATTTTATAAAATTTGTGAATATATTTTTTAATTATTTTTATCGTTCAGTTTGTAATATATTTTTAACCAGTTCATTGACCGCAAAAATAGCAAAAACATATGTGGAATAGATATTAGGTGTACACACAAATATCAATAGAAATTAAATTAGTATTATATGCAGCAGTGTATAAATGATATAAATATTATCCAGATTTTTTCTTTTTTAATATTAATAATTAAATTCATCAACGTTTTGTTCTTTCTTCACATATTTGCCACATTATATTCACAAGTTATATGATGATGAAGATGGCGAAATATATATATATATACATATAGATATATTTTTGATTTATTCACAAATCATTTTGATTAGGTATTCTATTTGTGCATATGCAATGAATAATGTATTTATGATGATTAATTTATACACACATGAATTGAATGATCTTGAAACTGATGAAATAAATGAGACATTAATTATTTTAATGCCCCGGATATATTATTTATTTATTTATTTTTTTTTTTATAGCCATTTGATGAAAAAGAGAAACACCCCTGGTGTTTATAGCTTTTGAATAATTGGTATTTTAATATTTAATATTAAATTTATAAACAAACACATAGATCCATATTTATATGTATATTATATATATTTCAACGGGTGTCATGGTGAATGGACAGTTGTTGTAACCTCGTGCGAGGTCACACTATCATTTATACATATATTCACACATAATTTAATTTTTTAGACTTGAATATATTTTTAATTAAATACATTCGCAATTATTTCATAAACAGAATTTTTTTTTTATTAATATTATTCATCTTTGATACAATTTATAGCTATTTGTAATATAAAGTTAAATATAAAAGTTGTTACAAACAGTCGAGGAATATATTATTAGAAGGGATAACAGTTTATATATTTAATCAAAAATAATGAATAGAAATAAACAGGATTTATTTTATTCATAATTTTATTTATATTTTTTTTGAATTAATGTGAGAAATGAGATGGAAATTTATATTATACTTGATACAATATATTATCATATTACTTATTCTGAAAATTGCAATTCTTTCAACGCATTACACCACCGTAGTGGAATGCGGTCGAGTTATCGACAAACGCCTTCGCTCATTCGCGATTGCTTGTGGGGATTATCGTGCAATAGAATCGATATATTGGCTATCGTTAATTTCACAATGATTTGAGAAACAGTGGAAAGATTATCAAGAATTACCCGTACAATAATAATATTTGTTATATGTGCATAATTAAAAATAATTATAACAAAAAAGAAAAAATAAAAATAAAGAGAGAATAAATAAAAATGAATCTGTGCATTCCGAATTTTATTATAATGATAAATAATATAACAAATATTACATATATATTTAAAAATATATTGGAGAGAAAGGAAATAAACGTGACATATAATATATATTTAATCATCAACAATGTGACACTTGAATAAATTTTTATTCGTATATATGCAACGCATCTTATCGGAAAACAGATAACACAGTCACGCGGCTTCTTTTTTTATAATTTGCACTGCGCGTCATCATTGATTATATATACATGATGTGTACGTGGGGCTAGTCATGTGTGTGCTCATCAAGTGAATGAAGAATTAATATATAAATATATTATTTATATGTAAGAGAATTGACGTGATTTAATATTTATTTTGCAAATTATAATAAAAAAGATACTGGAAAATTTAATTCGTTCTATTAAATACGTAGGTATATAATAAACAAATGTATATTATAAATTTATCCGCGTTTATATTTGTTAACGGAAGCTTGAACAACGTTAAATTGTATATATTTAACATGGGGCTTCCTCATTCTCCCACCAATGTTGATCTAAATATATAACACTGAAGGGTAAACACATTTATGTATAAATATACAAATGATTTAAAACATTATTCTGAAAATTAATGGGAAATGAAGAATGATTATTTGTGTCCGGTTTATATAATATATTTTCTGCAATTTTACAATATATATTTAGTTCATACAAATTTTATTGATATAATTTAATGGTATATTTATAGTTAATGATTATGAGGTAATATAGATAAAAAAAATTTTTTTGAAAATATTTTTATATGTTAAGAATTTATATTTATATATTTGATAATTTAATATCAACAATAAATAAATCTATGAACTCATGTGTGTATGTAGATATTCAATATTGTTCGTGTGGCCGTGACAAGTTTTGGAAATGAATTAAAATTGATATAAAAATATTTTTATATCAATAAAAATGGTGTAATAATAATTCAACATAATCATCATTTATATATTTTTATTTTAGTATAATGAAAGCTTAAATAAAAGGGTAAATATACGTATTGTATATATATACACAAATTTATATGTATATAATAAGCCTCTTAAGAAATCAAGTCAAAGATTAAGTATATTAGTTATCTCAATGTCATTGAACTGCTTGTGAAAAAAAAACCTTCAGCACGGGTCTCTTTCGTGTTTCAATTTTTGCCAGGGCGTCTTGTTTTGCGCAATGTAAAATTGATGTTGCGATTTGGAAACTGGCCGACTTGAAAACAAGTTTGCTCTCACACGTTTCGCACACTTAAACGCAAGTAAAACATTGCCGCACCATACAGATAACTGGTATATAATATATAATGTATATAGGAAGGTTATATACATATTCCATGGGATTTACAAAAGATATATGTATGTCTTTTTTATTTATTTTTTTTTCCTCTCTTTGACTCGCTCTTTCTACCTCTTACACACAACACACGATCATGCTTGGGTATATATATATATATATAACATGGTGTGTACATGACCGGACGATTCCTCTCGATGGTGACACACACTTGTACACAATATTCTCGCTGACGAAACTTTAATGAACATTTTTCTCTTACTCGCACTTGTTCTCAGTTGTGTATCAATATCTTACACACACATATACACATACACGCACCCTTTTTCAATATACATATATACATAAATATATATGCTTTCTCATTGAATGATTGACTGAATCTTTTATACACATTTATTACAACTCGTCAACGTCATTTTTGATATAAAAAAATGGGTCATAAAATATTTATAATCTATATATTCATTCATTATTAAAAATTTATGTATTTAATATATATTGATGTACTCATTTAATTAATGATGAAAGTAAATTGACAAGTGGAAAATTTACTGATAAGAATTTGTGATGTATAATTGAAGAGAAAAAATTGTATTAATTTTTTTTTTTTTTTTTTTGCAATTCAAGGACACTTGGAGTAATAATATATAATAATAAAATGTGTAATGTCGCTGTGAATTGCAATTATTGAATGTCACATGCGAACAATATCGGTAACGTAAGCTTCATATATGTATAATATAAATATATATATATATATATATATATATAAATATACAGTTGAGAATTATAATGTTTGATGATAGTAACCAAGTGCTGATACGCTCGCAGTTCACACAACCTTTATATCATAATTATTATCTTTCATTGTGGACTTTAATAGTATATAATAGTAGATAATAACAATAATGCAATTGTGTCTTGAATCACGTAACCATATAAATTCGTGTTATGTTTACCAAAATTTGAGACTTTAAATATAATATAAACATGCACCATTAATAATTGAATCCATATGTAATTATATATATTTAATATTAGTATATAAATAGGTATATATGTATATATGCATATTTAACATAACTGTATATAATTTTTTTTTAATTTCGTCATTTAAATAATGTGTGCACACGTCACAAAGACCTGTCAACAATTTATTGTGTGATATTAGATTCGCCCACACAATGCTAAAATAAACAAGGGGATATATGAAATTGGCGTCTAATATAAAACGTTGACTAATGTTAGCGATTTTGAAATTGGCTCAACGATCCAAATGTCACGCAATCCATGAACGTCTTGCAAAAGTGTTAAATATTACAACAATCATTTTAATATACATATATACATGTACATATATTATATTTAATTAATGGCACAATTTAAAGAAAAAAAAAAAAAAGATGTAAGAAAAATATCAAGAGAAAAAAAAATTCTACAAAGAGTTTGGATACAAAGAGATAGAGAGTATTTAATATATAAATATATCTAATAAACCTTTTATAAAATAAAATGCCGGCGGATGTAGTATGAATTTTTGTTAAAAATTTTTTTGTTTCTATATCTTTTCTTTTTCTTTTTCCGTGTGTGTTATCGGCTACGTCATCGACCGCGCACGTCCGGTTGACTAGACTTGTTGACATTCCGGGGCCAAATAAAAGTTTCTGTTCACTCCCTCTATGTATACTCATCGCGTTTATGTAGTGTCATAGAATAAATGATGATGATGATGATGTGGTGGATGATGCATAGAGCTATGTATGTAGAGGTATGTGTGTAATTCAGGAAATATTTGAATGTTTCTTGTGCAATGTGTCGTTGTATGTATATATAATTCTTGAAATCATTCACAATTGTGATTTCACAGCATCGCGCAAACATACACAATCATACGAAAAAAATAACAAAAAAAAAATTACCTTGTATACAACAAGTATATACATACAGGTAGTGAAATATAATATAAATACAACGTGGTAATTATTTTTTGTCATTTCAATACAATAAACATATGTCAAACATTAAATGTCTCAATCACTCTAATGAATTGCATATTTTAATGTAACTCAAATGCAATCGATATTTCACATCCTGCATTGTCATATTATTTCACTTACTCATTCAATTATATTGAGAGAAGTGAAGACACATTAGATAGCTCAGATATAGATTCATTTTCTTTACGTCCATTGTGCGTGTGTGTGAACAGCTGTTTATTGCTCCACTATATACATACAGTCTATTTTATCATTCAGGAAGTTTCTAACTGTACAATCAACTGTACCGTATCCTGTAAAGTGCGCAAGTCAACGTTCGCAGATATACAAAGAACCATCGACATTGATGACATTTTTAAAAGTACCAAAAACCAATTGTGCATAACAATTACACTTCTTTTGATACATACATACATTTATTTATTTCTTTCAGTTATTTTTTCGAACTTCATTTCAATTACCAATCAATTAATTTAGTCATTGAATCCAATCATCATGTCATTTAATTTATATCGGTCAATTGTAACCACGTAGCGCATAGTGATAGTGGTGAATGTATAAACGTGTTTGCATGACAAACGATAGAATCGGTAAATTGCTGTTGACGTGGTGTCGATCGCATTGCTCCACGTATAATGTCTATTCGCAAAATATATATAAACCTCATATAAATTGTGTATGCTTGCGCGCTCGCGCGTTTGGAGTGTTACTCGGTCGGTTAGCGTGTGCGCATGCGCATAAAAGCGTATGTTGACGTTGAAAGAAACGTTCATGGACAAATACATATATTTATATATATACTTTGACTGTGAGATTGTATGTATATTGTATATGTGATAGTGTACAACCACCAGCTAACCGTCAAATAAGCGAATGACGACGACCCCGAAGCTCGCGCGCTGCTGTATCTGTATATTCTGTATGGTTTCTGAGCTGGCGTTCAGTTCAGGCGCTCTTTCAGTTTGGACGAACACTAGAGTTGTTCAGTCGTCAGTTGCACAATGGCGCGTACGGTCGGTGCTGTTAGCACGTTTTATTCATTCTGTCGTTGCGGTTTGTGAGCGGAGGTCGGCTCAAGTCCATTTGGACCGTCCGGATTTCCAACAATAGAATTATTTCTCTTGTTTCTCTTGTTGAAATCAATCCGCAATAAAATCACTCTGAAAATAAATAATTAATGATTAATATAGTGAGTTTATTTAGTCTATTGACTAATTTAATTGTTAATTGTAATAAATATAAACGAATTATGAAACATTGATTGATAAAGTTATCTTACTAAATTGGGATAAAATGAAAATACTTATTGTGTTACATCATTTATCAGTGTAGATGCAAAAGGCGAAACGCTATAAAAATACTTGAGGTAATTAATTTTTGTTATTTCGTCTCTTGTTTTTTTTTTTTTTTGTGTCTTGCTCTGGTATTTCGTTGTACGTTCAATGGTGATGAATAAAAAATACCACGAATGAATGAGTGTCAGGATTGAAGTGCAAAGTGCAGTGTTCTGGTCGTTGACGTTGTTATACATATCTCTGTTGGGCTTACTCTCTCGTTCATCATATACTGCATACTATTTGATCTCATTAAAAGTGAACATGTTTACATCTTTTTTTTTTTTCTTTTTTTCTTTTTTTTTTTCAAGTTGAAGATCCGTAAAGAGTTCTCACGGTTTTATACACATCTACATATGTATCCTCATTCAATTTTCTGTTTCTCATATACAGTTCTTGTAAAGTTTCTCCAGATTTAATTAAGTAAAACACAAAAAAAAAAAATTCCATTACGTGGTGATAGAGAAATTTGTTTAATTTCACATTGCACTCTATTTCATACGTTAATGCAATGTGTGTTATCAATACTGCACAACGTAATTTGTTGAAATATACTGTAAACAGAATGTAACATATTTACTTTTTACATAATGAAAAAATATATATATATATATATATATATAACTTTGTGAATGACGGAGGATATTTAAATTAATTATATTACCAAGATATTTATCATGAATATTTGTTAGTGATTATTAATATTGTGATGAATTTATTTGCAAATATGTTATGTGCAATATTGACTTATTCTCTGGACTTGCAATCATTCCGCCATTTTGACCTTAACGAAGGATATCTGGCCAAAGCTATCCGGTCTGCTCTCTGTAGTCACGAGAAAAGACGGCGTTGTGTTTCGTCATTCTGCCAAGCCGTACATATTCTCTTTCTCTAGACAATATCATTCTGTCTTCTTTGCCCCCGACACGCAGTTTACTGCCACCGCCTTATTCTGTGGCTGTGTGTTGTGTGTGTGTACAATATGTACTCGCCCAATTTCGTCAGATACTGGCGACACATCCATCCAACATGTGTGTGGTTGGTAGTTATAGGTTAGAGTAGGGGCATATGTGAGAATTGAACTGATATCATACTTGCAAAGGATCACCCCAACATGTTCATATTACTCGGATCAATATCACATTGTGTCTTTCCATCAAGGTCGTAATATGAAATGTAATATTTATTCATATTGAAGATTCTTCATGATGTACATAAATAAATACATCGTCAATGATGATTATGATGATGATGATGATGAAAACTTCGACCTGGATTTCTGGAATTAAAATGATATATGCTTTAATGGCGCGTGTTTATTGTGAAATGCTGATAAATGATAAAGAAAAATAAGCCATAACCTCATAATCATTTATCTGTATAATTGACTTAATGAATATTGTCCTTTGAGATGAGAAATAATTTTTTTAATCCATTTCGTTTCAATAAATTCAGCCATAGTTCGCGAAAAAGGTAGCAGCGTCACCTTACGTATAAAAAATTTAGAGCATGCGCAAAATTAAGCGCGAAATTTAAATTGCTAAACTGACGCCACTTTAATTTTTTTTTTATTTACGATTGTCGCCATTATCTTAGTGTGATTATATATGTATTATATACTGTATAGAAGAACCGAAGCACCTTCCATCGTCATACCCCTGACCTTAACGTTCCCCACCTCGTCCAGTTTGTAATTACACAACGTTTATAGACGGATGTCGAAATGGACTTATGGCTGTGCTGAAATCACATTTAGTTTGGTTATGAATCACACACAGCTCTAGGTTTTTGCTTCGTTGGTTGAATAAAAAAAATAATTGTTGATGATATATTACATGAGTAATCATATCTATCTCACATTCATTTATTTTTATCTCACATAGAAGAGGTCATAAAGGTGACATAACCTATATAGAAAAAAAAACGGCGTACGTGACTATTTGGTTGGGATCCCCTATTTCAAAATTTAACTAGGACTTTTCACGCAATAACCTTATCAATCGCTAGTTCATTTGCTTAATTACATTCCCAGCTAGATAAGAAGATAAGAAACCGATTACTAATACTAATTAATCTTGATCTTTTTTTTGTTTTCAGAAATAAATTCCGTTTATGAATATCGCATAAGTCCATCAAGATTCTCATTCCGTCCACGAAGAAAACGGATGTGGCAAAAAAGAAAACACCCTTTTTCTCGCACGTATATATCACATTATTGCACGCAACTCCACATACACACACAGGAGTTTGTGATAAAACAACATTGATGAATAAAATTACGCACATGCACCCAAGTGATATGAACCCTTAAACAATTTAAAAGCTACTCGAGTTACCTGAAGGTCGTTTTATCAAATTAAATGCTTCGGTGAATCTATATAATGACCACAAAACCGAGACACGTAGCAGGTCCGGTTTGTTAAAACTGTACAAAAAAATATCATAGAGTGTGGTGACACACGCAATTGTGTGGTAAAGATAGCAGCATCATAACGAAGAACGAGCAAAAGGGAGAAAAAAAAAAGAGGGAGAAATATAGACATAAAATAATTAGAAAAATATATAGAAATAAACACCAGTAAAGTGTTCCAATTCTGCGAAGGTCGTTAGTTATAACGTTGCAATTGTACTTTGGTTGGAGCAAACGTATATTCAAACGTGTTGGTAAGATACGAGAGTGTACACACGTCTATTTGACGTTTGTGTGTTTGTGTGCTTAAAAAGCCAAAGGAATAAAAGGCAAACGTGTGCTCGGGCAATATGAGATTGGCCAATCGTCAGCATCCGCTGCATCTACAAGTAACTCGTACTAACAATGGCAAGTTCCTGGTTAGTCCAAATGGACATCAAGACGTTAATCAAACAACCTGCGAGGAAACAGTCCCACCAGTTGTATTTCCAAGCTGTGAATCAATACCAACAGCACAGCATGGTCCAACAATACTCGGTGGTCGTTTTCTTTTAGTTGGACCGGCTGAGGGCAGTGCATTGTATCGTTGTGTTGATGTACAAACAGGTCAACAACTCGTTGCCAAGGTGAGATAATAAAAATATTTAAACAATGTCACATATAGACAATATAACAACGGTATTTTTTTTTTATTAAATAATTTTATATATTTTTAAAATGTTTCTATATCCTTTATGAAGGATATGCGTTTCTCTTTATCATGCTTGCACATTTTCATTAGCGTTTTACAATCAACGCGTTATACAATAAGAGTTACATCAGCATCTCGCGAACAAACACAAGGACTGACTTTGCGTATATAACATTCTCTCTTTTTTTCTCTCTCTTATTCATTCAAATTATAACTGTGTATAAACACTTGGATTTTTATTCATAATCGCAACAGTCTCACCAGTCAGCCAGGGGCGTTTTTAATTTAATTGACGATTACGTCCTCACCTGAAGACGTTTCGCAAGCCCCAGTTCCGTTTCCCAAGAGGCTTATAATCATCAACGCCATCACATCCAACATTGACAATTGAATTTCAAAGTCAAGCCTTAAATATGTATATATATTTCTGTTAATTACACGACAAACCGGTTGTGCGTGCTATTTTTTTTTATTTTTTTCTCTACATGCTAAGTAAATGTTGAACAGTAATATTGTTGCCCTTCCTTTTTTTTTCTGATTTATTTTGATTTATAAACCATTGAAAACCTTGACCCAATAAGACTGCGTTTGGCAATTTTACCGAGCTAATTCGTAATAATTCGTAATAATTCGTAATAATATATATGAATGATGTGTAATATATTGTGTGTATGTGTGTATTACAGGCACTTGCGGCTAGTGATCGAGGTGGTGAGGCACTATTACAAGCTCATTTGAGACTGGAAGGCACGGGCGCAGCCAGTGGTGTTGCCGGTGTTGTTGATGCACCTGGTGGCAAGCGTTATTTACTATTGGAGGGCCATCATGGTGATCTTCATGCCTATGTAAGGGCAAGAAGGCGATTGAGAGAGCCTGAGGCAAGACGATTATTTCGTCAAGCTGCCAGAGCAGTTGCAACGTGCCATGATAATGGCGTTGTACTCAGGGATTTAAAGCTCAGGAAATTTGTTTTTGCCGATGAGGCGAGGTGAGCATCATTTAGAAAATATAGATAAAATAAATTTGGTTTTTCTTTTTACTTTATGGCTTTGCCAGGGCGTCATGGGAAAATGCGAGCGCGAGAGACAAGATCGAGGTTGAAGAGCAAGGCAACTCTCATACAAAGAGTGTGATTGAACTCTCACTTTGTCCAGGTGTATTGAAGCATAACTGGCCTCTATCGAGTATCACGATTGTCAGACGATTGAATATGTCGTATAGCCGAGGCAAATGGTGATGTGGTGCTGGTGTTGCAGCCCCGGATAAACCGGCTCGTATGCATTTATGTTGGCCAATCGGACTGCTCGCATTCCTGCGGCTCTGTACAGTGAGCCCGGGCGCGTCGCACATGCCGGGGCCGCTCTTTGCACACGAACAACCACGAGGCAACGAAAGAAAATGAAATACATATAAGAGACAATGAGAGATAGATAAAGTTATATATGAGTGGGAGAAAAAGCGCGAAATATAACGTAATGTATGAGAGAAATAGTGGGAAAGGGGCAACAACAGTCGTGTTGCAAGTCAGAAAAGTATATTGGTTCATCGACTGGAGGGGTTTTGAAACTAACTTCGTATATATAATTAAGAAATGTGTGAATATGGTTATTTTAAACTGGCCGTTCCCTCTGTATATATATGTATATATACCCTGAGGGGTTTCATTCGATACTTCACAATTCACACTGCCTCTTCGTATACAATTTTTTTCTTTCTCTATCTTCCACATCGTTGACTTTACCACTATATCGCTTTTGTAATTCTTACCAATTCTCAAGTGCTCATCTTACACATTGGACTTTCTTAATCTTAAGAGTCTGCGGGTATATATAATACATATGTCTTCTTATAAATTCTGCTATTTATCCGTCTCTTTTGCTTTCGTTATTCGTTTTAATGTTTAGTCATCTCTTAACGTTTTGCGGATGCTTGTGGGGCTATCGAACCCGCGGGGCCGGATTTAGCGAACCCGAGGCTCATTACTTGTGTCTCGTGTCCGTCCGACTGCCCCACCAAACCTTAGACAAAAATTCTCTCAGTCTCGGCTGGCACATAGTCGCACAAATCTCTCAGGAAAAAAAATATATGTATATTTAACGCCATGTGGTAATGCTTCAACGTGGCCTTCTTTTCTTAATTGTTGTCTTCTTTTAAAATTCTTCTCTTTTTTCTCAGGCTCATTTCATATGTTCGTTTTTTTTTCCTCTTATTTGCTTGCGTCTTCTCGTCATTTCTCAAGCTTGAGATCACAGTTATCATTGATGGGACTTTTCAAATGCGATCGGTCATCGCGCTCTTGGACCTTTCGCAATGTTTCAAGATGGGACTTGCGCTTGAAATTTTTCATTCGAGGTTCTTGAACTGCTCCCTCTCTCCTCACATTAATACATATATATCCGGAGTGAAAGTTTGCGAAGAAAGCCAACGCGCCAACGACCTCTATATAATAGTGTTGATACTGGTTCTCACTGTATCTTTCTCCATTAATTTTTCCCTCTCTCTTTTCGCATGAATTTTTTTCAGGAATGTTTATCAAATCATTCCGGTGAGAGTGGTGTGTATATATGTGTATTCACCATACCACTACGGAATATCAATTTAAATATATGAAATTTAATACCATATTCTCTTATTTATATATGTGTGAACACGAGTCACGCGAGAAGACCCAAATTGAAAAATGTGTGGTGTAATCCAATGATGGGGCCAACTTCTTGTTTATTACCCAAGATTTCATGATTGACTTGCGAGTATATTATATATATATTACTCGTTATGTATAAACTTCCGCGTTGTGGCGTGCTACCAAACAAAATATGTATACTTTATATTTAGTGGTGTTTGAGTATGGTGCGCATATCTCGTTTGTTGTGGTATATAAAAGTCCTGGTTGTGTTGGCTTGAGTACCTGACTTTCGTCACTGTTACTGTAAAGTCATACAGGCCCTCTCTCGTTGTCTCTCGTCGTTTTATCCACAACAGTTTACCAATGGGTAAATGGCTTATGTCGATGTCTCAATCGTCAAACGACTGTTTCTAAATTGAATGTCTTGCAGTCACGCGGCCAACGTAAATTTAATGTGTATAAATGATACCGCACTGCGTTGTATTGAGTAAACGATTCTCATACCATACAAATATACAATTATATATTTATTGTAGTTGGTGTAATAAGTAAGGTGCAAGCAGAGTCATATAATGAAATCTTGTTAAATCACTACAATAATATATACAATGACCATTTCATTTTATTTAAGTTCTATTAGGAAAATTGAATTATTCAATAATACAAATTCATTTATTTAATTTCACTGTATTATTTATTTGTTTCAGAACACGATTACGTTTAGAGAGCCTTGAGGACGCTGTAATTGTTGATGATGATGATGATAAACTAACAGATAGACGCGGATGTCCAGCATATGTTGCACCAGAAGTATTGCGATCTGGTAGAGCATATTCTGGCAAAGCAGCAGACATATGGTCACTTGGTGTGTTATTATATACAATGCTTGTTGGTCGTTATCCATTCAATGATGCCGAGCATGCATCGTTGTTTGCCAAAATTTCACGAGGACAATTCGCAATGCCGGACGCACTTAGTGCACGTGCGCGATGCTTAATTCGTGCATTATTAAGGCGAGAACCTGCTGAACGACCAATTGGTGATGATGTACCAAGACATCCATGGCTTGCAAAACCATTATTAAGTGTCGCTCATATTGCTGGTAGATCATCTAACCACGATCAGCTCGTTCCTGAATCGACCAATCGTTCTCAAGACTGATTTCGTGAATAATATTATATTCCAATTGCGTACACTTGAGGGAGAGAGAGAATGAAAGAGAAATTTTTGTTTATTTATAAATGCTTTAGATTTATTATGTTGTCCTAGTATTCGGGATTGCTTTTCAATTGCTGTTTAATATTAGAATCCTGATTACTTAGGAGTGTAATAATGATCTTGTGTACGCTCCATATTGTGTTTTTTTTTTTTTCATAGCATTCGTAAATTATTGCAATGCATTCGGAGTACAATTATTCTGTACAGTCATTTCAACTTTATTTTGATTTTTATCAATGATATTATAATATGTATGTATGTGTTGTGTGTTTGTTGTTTAAAGTGGGAGTTATTGTATCTATTCTTCCGTACCATCGAGCAAATTTATGCCAGAGCGCGTTCCAGTTCTGCAGAGTCTGTAAACATTGCTCTTTTTTTTTTTTTTCTTTTGCATAAATAATAGCAGATGCGTGACGATTGAATATTCAATGCAGTAAAAAAATGAAATACAACAATATTGTGAATTTATAATGTGTAAATGAATTGATAGGTGATAGGAAAAAAAAAACTGGATGTAAAACAAGTCTTCAGTTTTATTCTATAACTTCCTCAATATTTTCTCCAAATCACAAGAGTTATATAAACTGAAATAATGTTATTCTTTTGTCAAAAACAGTGAAGATATTTTGTAAATATTATAAGTTTAGTTAATTTTTATGTCAAAAGTGATAGAACCAATAAACAAGTGATGTAAATATATAATAAGTAGAAATAAACGAATGAATGAGATAAATATAAAATTAATTATTGATTTTTTTTATTTATTATGTTTAATTATATTCAAGTGGAGGATTATATTAATATTTAAAAAATAGAATTTTAATACATCGCCATCTAAAGTGAATTTTAGTAAACAATATTTAACCTCTAAATAACTTTATAAATCTTTTGAAATTTAAAATAAATTCATAAGAGCTTTCAAGGTTACAATAAATGTAATCATTTATTCCAAAGAATGATATCACAATTATTATGAAAAAAAAATTAATTTAATGAATATCAAATGGGAGATTTTCCAATACATATTATAATCTTTCTAAACATAACTATTAACTTGTTTTAATCTATTGTACTTGGGCATAAAACTCTCACTAACATCATTCATCATCCTTGTAACAAGTTTTTCAAGATCATATTTATGAGACCATCCCCAATCTTGACGAGCTTCAGTATCATCAAATATTTGCGGCCACGATTCAGCTATCATATCATGAACAAAAAAATATCAATAAATCACTTATTCATTCTCTCATATTATATTAAAATTAAATATGCAAATATAAAATTAATTTATTACCAATAAGTTGGCGAGTGTCAGGTCTGTAAGATATATCAAGATCAGGAATATGCTTTCGAAGCTCAGTAAACAATTCCTCAGGAGTAAAACTCATAGCTGTAACATTATACGTTCTTCTTTTAAGTTTTTCATTTGGAGTATTCAAAAATTGAAAAAGTGCATTCAAACAATCTTCAATATACATCATGGGCAGCCTTGTATAAGGTTCTAAATAGCATTCATATCGTTTATTTATCAGACCCTCATGAAATACTGCCACAGCGTAATCTAAAATGAATATAAAAAAACAATATTAAATTCAAATATTCAACTACATCAAGTAAACAATTCACGGATCGTATAGCATAAAGTATACACATCAAAATCTTACGCTTCCAAGCTCTCAAATTTCTATACAAAGTATCTATAATATTATCTCATTATGCAATTGCATTAACTGCAAATATATAGCTGTATATCGTGCCCTAGTTATTTAAATAAATTCATTTGATTATTCTACGATTTATTTAATGATTCAATATATTTTAATTTCTTTCCTTATTTTATGTTTATTTATATATTTATTATATTAATAAATATGTAAACACAAACCTGTTGTGCCACCACCAGGTGGATCACTACTGATGACACCAGGAAATCGTAAACAACGAAAATCTAATCCAAATCTGTGATGATAATATTCACCAAGGAGTTCAGCGTGTACTTTACTCACGCCATAAATTGTCCTTGGTCGTTGTACAGTAACATTTGGCGTTGGACTTCGTGGTGAATCTGGACCAAATGCACCAATTGTTGATGGCACGAAAATCTTTAAATTATATTGCTTCGCCAACTCCATCACGTTGTGCATTCCTGCGTCATTTAATTGTTGCATTATTTGAATAGGAAAAAATAAGAAAAAAAAGTTTCATTTCAAGAAAGCAAAAAATAATAATGAAAAATATTAGTATACATAGTTTGAGACTTATTATTATTACAACTATCTAAATGATTATATTCCCGTCACACCTGCATACTCGAATGCGCTCGAGATCGTCTCTATGTTTTATTTACTTTCACCCAAACTTTCTAGGGGACATAAAGACATATACAACAAAAGAAAATTGAAATAGTTATGATGATTACCAACAATAAAATATATTTTTGCCTTGTTGAAAGGTGAATTTGCTTGTAAAGATTTCCAGACGTTATGAAGAATTTATTTCTTGAATTTAATTATTTAAATATTTATTATTATATTTTTTTGTTATTAATTTTACACTTGGGTATATTTTTGTTTTTTGATTTACCTTCAATATTGACCCGCACAGCCAGCGGGACATTTTGCTCACCAACTGCACTGAGCAGTGCACTAAAATGTATAAGCCAATCAATTTGATAATTGACCACAATTTTTTGTAATCCTTTAAAATCCAAAATATCAGCAAAAATAAAAGGACCATTTGACAGACCCTCTTCACTTGGTTTTATAATGTCTGACAATATAACATTATCTTGACCATAATTTTTACGTAAAAGTTTTGCACACTCTGTCCCTAATTGACCCAAACCACCTGCAATAATTAATTCAAATAAAATTTAAATCAATCAATATCATTAAACAAATATTTCTCCACTAATTTACCTGTAATGAGAATTCTCGGAGCTTTATTTCTCATCAATATATTTTTATCAGTATTCATTAAAGAACCAACACTTGTTCTAAATTCTCTTGTTGAAGATTTAATAAAAATTTCCTTCAATCGAAATAATTTTCTCGCCAACATTATGAGATAATATTGTAAAATAATAATTAAAATTGATATTAAATCTAATGAAATATAATAAAATTTATTTATTCTATATCAAAATGAATTATTGATTTATGTTATAAATATAAAAGTGTCTATTATGTGTTTGCTGATACACAGTCCATAAACTACTGATGGAGGTATAAAACGTAGACAGTAATGGGAATAGGACTTTGTAAAACCAGTTTGATCGTAGGAAGAATGTATCAGGAAAAAGTGTAGTTTAAATCATGCATAGATACATAGGTCCAATCTTTACATGTGTATATATAATTCCAATGCTACAGTATTGTATACAAATCTGTACAAGTTTGTTTATACATATTTAATTAATAAATATACACACAGATATTTTATAATATGTCATTGGAAAAATAACAAAATACGTCATTTGTTTATTGGAATAATAATTTTCAATCATCCACGTGCAAGACTGTGATGTTAGTCTATATCATAGTTTAATGTCAATAATAACAGTATAATATCATGAAGGACATTTATCTATGTGTATATATATGTATGAATATACCGGTTATTGCAAATAAAGTGGGGAAAAAACATTTGAATTCGCGAGAGGAATATTTCAACAAGGTTCCATTCAATTTGCCAATTTCATCATCGCATTCATGAAACACCAAACGTTCAATGTACTTTAAGGACATTATGTAATATTTATATAAATTAATTAATTAATTAATTTATTTATTTATTTATTTATATATAAAGTACAGTAATGTAATATTTATTATGATACATAAAAATAATTATATTTCGTTATATTTCACAGTATTTATAATTTATTATTTGAGTTAGATTAAAAATATTAATGAAATTTAAAAATCCTAATTATATTTATTATATGTAATCAACTGTAATTTAATAGTGCGTATATTTTTATATTTTTATAAATAAATGGTAATAAAAATAATAAATAGATCATGTTTGTCATTTGAGCCAGAATATCATGAGAAATTCAAGGAAATTAATTTAATGAATTGATTTAATTAGAAATTGATTGACAGTTAATTTATCAATCAACACTACTAATTAATTAAAATACATTAATTAAATTGCAAATAAATTATAATAAATATTATATAAATTGTGGTTTAATTAACGACATTTTTCGCGCCTGATATATAAATACAGAGAAAGGGAATAAAAGTTATATCTTTGGAAGTGTGTCTTCACGCTATGTGATTATGCACTTCGCAATATTCTCCCTACTTATTTGTTTGTTTTTTTTTTTCATTATTGTTTAACATTTCTCTCTCTTTCTTTTACTCCCCGCCAATGTGCGTTTTTTTTTTTTTTTTTTTTTTCATTTCAATGCAAGGACTTTGGGCTACTGCAAGACACAGGAGTTGGAGACTCCCCCAGCCGTGTCTTCTTTCTTCCCATAATCCCTGGTATTGTACACACCCACGCTGCTTACTTCGGACACTTTGACCAGTATACTTAGTGCGTGTCCATAACAAGGAGCATCAGAAAATAAAAAACGTTGTCGTTTGTACTGAGACAAATATTGCATATTACAATAGAAAAGTAGTAAAGTGTTCATTTGTTTATTATTCTTTTTTTATATATTTTATTCACAAATATATCTTCATTGATTTTTCATTATTGTTTTATAACTTTAATTTAATCATTCAATTAATTTATTATTGTATATTGTTACGTATATACTTTGGATGATTCATCATTGTGATTTTAATTTGAGAAAGGTAATGTACACTTTGGTATTATGAGTGTTGAAAATTATAATGAATTATGGAAATTATATATTATTTACAATATTATATTTCGTTGTTTTATTTGTTTAGTTGATAGTGCGGGTATTAGCAAACATTCAAATCTATCAACATCATCAGTCACAGCATCCATTGTATTTTTCAAAATTAATTGTTATCCTTCAGTGCTTGACCTGTTGAATGTTGAAACTCACGAGTGTTAGATATTTTTTTATTTTTGTTTTTGCTATTAATTTATATATGTAGTGTCTTTTGCTAAGGTGCACGACCTTAATGAAAACATTGCATAAGAAGATACGATTGAAATCAGTGCACTTTTTACCGCCCTCTCTTCTTTACATTGAAGAAAAATATTCAGGAAGTCCGAATCACTTTCACTCGACTTGGTACAAAACATTACGAGGCTTTTCCTTCACTTTCATGGACTTTATCTTCTTTCTATTCTTCATCATCATCATCATCATTACGCTTTGAATGTGTATTTAATTAAATTTTTAATGAGCTTATTTTCATCAAAAATTATCATCAAACGATTTTTTGTTCTTCATTTTATTAATCTTACTATCATCATTATCCTTCAATGATTTATCATAATTTATTTGTTAATTCACTGATGTTCCACACTTATAATCACGCCCAGAGTGTGATAAATAAAAAAAAGCCACGCGCCTGTGATCTTCTATCAAGTCATGGGCGTACGACAATTATTAACGGCGAATGATTGTCCTAGCGGTCTTCGACTTTGCTTACGGTACGACAATCAATTTTTGTCGTCTGCGACCGTGACGTGTAACGTGTTAAGCATAGACTTAGCGTGACGTTGGACATTTGTCCACTTCGTTCATTCCTCATGTCCACTAGGTGTCTTGTTATATTCCATCGTCATATCCGTGTGGGTTTTAACATACATTCTAAAATGTATTCACTCTTTCTATTTTCCTTCCTCATCAAAATACACATATGCAATCAGCAATTAGATACGTTCAACACACCTATTATTAGGATAAAAATCTGAATTATGCCAGGTTTAATTCATTTCATAATAAACACAAAAAAAAAATAAATAAAAGAAGAATTGTACATTAATAATTATTATATTGCGAAATATCCTCATGGATAAGATGGTTGAAATTCTTTGATGTTATCTTTCTATTTAGTCCTTTTGGTATCTTTTACATCACTCAACGATGCGTTTAATCCATCAACAATAGCTTTAATGAGATTATTATTATTTTATTACCAGGATTAAATGATGAGTGACTGTTAGAAGCAGCGGTCAAATGCGTGATGGGTCAGCCACCAGAAGGAGGAGGCTTGCGCTTTATTTGTCTTCTTGTTGTCATTCTTCATGTGGTTAAAGCTCAAGATGATTATGGATGTCCACCTCAAGAAAAAATTCTTCCATGTCGATGCTCAACTAGAGACATGGAATTTCAAATTTGGTATCTATTAATTTATTCTGAAATTAAAATTAATAATTATTATACTGTAAATAAATTTATGTTAATAAATTAATTTTATATTATTATGTAATTTAGGTGTAGTCACAGCGAATTACCAAAAGTTCTGGCAGGTTTAAGTGCAGTCAGCCGTTTCATCACTCATCCCGTTGACGAATTAATTCTTGAGAATAATAATTTACCAAGTTTACCTGGCAAAGTATTTACAAGTTTACGAGTTCTACGTTTGATGTTGCGAAATAATCGATTGGAGCGTGTTTCTTCAGGATGGCTGGAAGGTTTACATGATTCATTATTGGAGCTATTTCTCGTTGAACCAGATTTACGATCATTACCAGTTGACAGTCTTGATAATCTTCAAGGCCTGGAAGCAATAACAATTCAAAGCAGATCAATGAAACGTTTACCAAGATTTTCTGGATTATCTAAGCTTCGTTATTTACAAGTAAATTCACCAACACTTGTTGAATTATCACCAATGAATTTTCGTGATTTACCAAATTTAGAGCAATTACATTTATTTGGTAGTCCAAAGCTAATGCGATTGGAGGCTGGTCTCTTTCGTAGTCTTCCAAAGCTCACATTGATAAATATAACAGATTCAAGTATTGCTTGGATTCATCCACGTGCATTTGTTGATCTTCCAGAGTTACGTGAAATTTCTTTTGAAAATAATAAAATTCCTGATGCATCAATAGTTGGTCGTGCATTGACGGATTTAACAGCTTTGTCAATTCTTAAATTAGATGGAAATAAAATTGTTCGTTTGCAAGAAGAATCATTTATTGATTTACCATCATTAAATAGATTATATCTTGCAAGGAATTTAATCACTGAAATATTACCAGGAGCTTTTCAAATGTTACCCATGTTACGAGTACTCGATTTAAATCATAATTTAATTAATAGAATACATCCAGAATTTTTTATACAAAGAACAGGAAGTGGTTTGGAAGAATTATGGATTATTAACAATCATTTAAATCATGTGAATGAGCTACGTGCTATTTTTGAAGCATTACCAAGGCTTAAATTCCTTGATGTTTCATACAATCATCTGGAAGAAATACCATTTGGTGCATTGCGAGGCCATCCAACACTCGAGCGACTTCATCTTGATCACAATCGTTTGACATTCCTACAAAGAGAAACATTTTCAACAATGCCAGCACTTAGAGAGCTTAGACTTAAAAATAATTCATTAACCAATTTGTTAGAAGCACCATTTTGGAATTTGCCTGGTTTAAAAGTAAAATTAATATATTGTGTGATATAATTTAAATATTTTAATAATGAAATGTTAATTTAATTACATTATATTTTTTTTTTCCAGGGTCTTGACTTGTCGGAGAATTATTTCCGTCATATAGAGCCAATATTATTGGCCAATTTACCGAACTTGAGAAGATTGGATTTGAGTGGAAATGGAATTGCGTCAATAGAGCCAAGTTCTTTTATGGATACTCCAGCGTTGGAGCATCTTAATTTATCTGGCAATGCTATTGCAGTTATTCATCCAATGACAATGAGACACTTGACTGGACTATACGAACTTGATGTTGGATGGAATCGACTTCTTGAAGTAGTTCCAGCATTACCAAAGAATATTGAACATTTACATTTGCCAATGAATCGTATTGTTGAATTACCTGCTTTAGAAACACAAGATTTAGTGCTTCCAGCATTGCGATCATTGGATTTAAGTGCTAATGGCATTGAAAGAATTCCACCTGGTGCTGTTAGTGAATTACCAAGTCTCAGAAAATTAAATCTTGGTTATAATTCACTTAGATTACTTGAAGATCGGACTTTTGATGGTCTCGTACGATTAGAGCAATTAGATATGCAACACAATCGACTGATGTCACTTCATGGTCGAAGTTTCAGGCCACTGAGATCACTAATGGATTTAAATTTGCGAGGAAATCGATTAGAAGTCGTTAGATCTGATATTTTTACTGAAAATGTTCAACTTCAAAGATTGGATTTAGCACGAAATAATTTAGCACAAATTCCTCATTTAACGTTTTCTAATACCAGGTGAGCAATCATTTTCTTTTTTCTTCTTTGAGTGTGTTTATAGTTGTTGAAAGAAAAATAAAAACGTTTTCACTCGCAGGAGACACTTTTGATTGTGCAATTTACAAATTGGCAGAAGTTAGAAAGTTGTTGAATAGAATAATGAGTCATATGCTCACTGATTTCAAGTTCTTTAAATTAATTTATTGTTTTTCAAAATATTTGACATTTAATTTGAAAATAAATGTGAATGAAGCTTCCAATGAAGATGCATGTAAAATACAGGAATTTCTCAATTAAATTTTTTTAATTGTGTAAATATATGTATAAATCTGTAATAATCTTTACAGAGATCTGAGAGAACTTTATGCATCGCATAACACACTGACCGAGTTACCTGGATCACTTCATGGCCTCGGGTCTCTTGAGGTCCTCGATTTAAGCTTCAACAAATTAAATATTCTATCACCAGAGACATTGAGCAGTCTTACATCGCTATTGGAATTAAAACTAGTTAGAAATAAAATTAAAGAATTAAGAGAAGGTGCATTTAATCGTTTGCCCCGGCTCAGTTTCATTGACCTTGAAAATAATGAATTGCGAGTAATTGAACGAAATGCAATAAAAAATTTACCCGAACTTCAAGCAATTCGATTGGGAAAAAATCGAATACAGGTTAAAAATAAATAATATTATTCACAAATTTATAATTTATTTTTTTTTTGATTCCAAATAAATTAATTCAGTTCTCTTGTTTTTTATCCAATATTATAGGCAATACCAACTGGTGCTTTCACCGATCTTCCTCTATTACAAAGTGCTGAATTGCAAGAAAATCGAATTCAAGAAATTGCTGTAAATGCATTTACCAATGTTCCCAATCTTCTTCTTCTTAATTTGAGTTTCAATTTATTACCGAGTTTGGAACACGCGGGATTAACAAATTTACGATCTCTAGAAGTGTTGGATGTCAGCAACAATCGATTGACGAGAGTAACAAGCCATAGTCTTGCAGCAATGGAATGGCTGGTAGAATTGAAGGTAAAATATATTTCAATAATTTAAAATAGAGACTTTCTCGTGAAGAGTGAAATTTTTCTAATATCCCGAGGCCTCATAATCTCCTCGTTATGCTAGGCGGAGGGCAATTATTTTGACGCGCATTGTTAATTATGTAAATAGTATATAAGTCGTTGCATATTCCTACAGACTTTGAAGCTTTTTTTTTATCATAAAAGTTTATAAAATATTTGTTTGTCTTTTTGAAAAAAAAAAAAAATAATAAATAATTAATTTACAAAATAGATGGACAACAATCGAATATGTGGAATTGATGGAACACCATTTGATAATATGCCAAGATTAAGAGTGCTCAGCATGAGGAGCAATCGAATGCCATCTGTATCTGAAAATGCATTTAAAAGATTAAGATCCAATATTGCTATTTTGGATATTGATGGCAATCCATTGTCATGCTCTTGCGCCATGCTTTGGTTGAGAGGTTGGCTACAGCAATCATCATCAGACGGTCCACGATGTGCTGACGGTTCGTACTTTAGAGATATGAGATTATCTAGACAAGATTGCTTGCAGAAGAAACAACAAGAGCCTGTCCATCCGGGTTGTGATGCTGAAATGATTGATGAATCCTTGATGTCGCCATCGCGTAAGAAAATTTATTAATTTTCATTTTCTTGATAATATTTTGTAAATAGTAGAATTTTATTTTGTATATGTGAATAATATTTTATTTATAGATTACACAGATGGAAAACCGCCACCAGCGTGGATGAATATGCACAAATTATCCGAAGAACAAGATCAATTTTATATGTATGATTATCCTGATAATGAAAATATTAATGATGATGATGAATTGAGTAATCAAGAAATAAATCGTCCAACTAAATCACCAACTACTATTATTAACTCTGTGAATGGCCCAATTAAATTTGTTCCAACATCAACAACGTCACCAAAAACTCCTGGTCAAACATCGAATACACATAATAAGAAAAAAAATCCTGCAATACCACCATCACCAGGCAGCTCTGGATTCACATTTTTCGGTGTACCATTACCGAATTTAAATTTTAATCTCTGGGGTAATTCGGGCAAAAAATCATTAAGAAAAGATGAAACTAATAATAGCAGACCAGGACGCAGTAGATACAGAACATTTCCACCAACTGAGCCAGAAATACATCGTGGTGGATTTGTACCTTTGCCTCAGTCTCAAGGTGGCTTTACACCTATTGTCAATCCGCGTTTTGTCTTTCCGAAAAGACCGAAAAATGATAGCGCAACAACACATGGAAATAGAACTGCTATGATTACCAGAGTATATCAGGCAACAAGGAAAAAAATTAATGAAAAAAAAAGTATCAATGACGAGGGAAAAATAAAACATAAAAATAATGAAGAGATTACCGATGTGAAAACTGACACGTCGGTATTGTCTAGTGTTACAGAAATACGAAGAGTTCCATCAAATGTTACTAAGAAAATTGAAAGCCTTGAAACAAATAATATTCCAACTGATAATTCATCAAATGATAATATTAGTGCACTTGTTTCTTCTACTCAGAAAAATAATAATGCAAATATTGATGCGGATTCAGACGAAACAGTTATACTTGAAGGAAAAATTGCTAATGTTGCTAGTAAAATAGTTTGGACTACTCCTAAATCATCGTTGGATATAATAAATTCAACAGAATCATCCACGATTAAAAGTGAACAACAAACGCAGCAAAAAAATATATTTTGGGATTCCACTGAAGATCAAGCATCGCTCGTAAAACCTTCAATAACAACACCAATGTCACCGGAGATCTCTAATCGCACAATATTCCTCATCACCACCGAGAATTCCATTGGGAATTCAACAATAATGTCTGATATGAATGCAAATGAACAAATATCAACATTCCAAACTTCTCGAGCACTTGAAGCTTCAGCATTGTCTGCATTATTAATTCCTGGTGGTCAAGTTCCCATTTCAGGTCCAATGATGATATCACGTCCCTCGGGTCGATCTTCAATTGAAAAAATTCCTTCACCCCATTTGTCACGTAATTATAGTATTAATGATGATGTTAAATTTATCTCGAATGAAACAATTGAAAAGGGAACATTATTTGATATTGATATAATAGAATCATCGTCAACACAGAACGCTAATATCATGGATGATGATGATCGTTTCAATTGGTATTTTCAAAATTATAATGAAAGTAATTTAGAACCGTATGTCGGTGTGGCTTACAGTGGAAACGGATCAATAACATTAATTTCATTTCGTTTATGGATAGTGTTTATATTACAAATATTTTTTATATTGCGGACTTGAATAGTGATTTATCATAAAATAATTGCGACTGTAATGCCAAAGTTTTGTTGAACTTTTAGTATTATATACTATTAAGAAATAAAATGAAAAAAAATTTTCAATGAATTAGCAGAGCAGTAATTGTTTATTGTATTTAATTAATAATGCAGTTCATTCTCATTGAGAAGTCATATTAAAAAATATAATGCTTAGAATTTTTGAAAATTCTTTTGGCAATTAGATAGTTAATTTTTTTTGAACGATAAAAAATTATGTAAAAATTAATATTTCATTTTTTTGTTTGCTTGTATGTACTGCAAGATGAGTTGAATGTTTGAGCAAGACTTTTTGTTTTTATGTAATTAAAGAAAAACATTGAAAAATGGTGATTGTTGTAATTAAAAATATGATCATCGTATGGAAATATTGAAGAAAAATCCGTATTTTATTTTTCGCATCGCAATCGAAAATTAGTTGCTGTGTTGTACAATTATGAAAGAAATGGCTGGTAAGTCACATGACAAATCGTTACATACAAAATCCCGAAAATGTTTTTTTTATTTTTTTTTTTTCACTAATATTCGATCTTTATAACAAATATTGCAACATTACCGTTTAATGTTGCTTCCTCTTTTCGTAGCGTCGATTAGACAATATGTCTAGAATTTTCATGACTAATCGTTGACTCATCACTTCGTTTTAGATTTTTCTTTCTCCTCTTTTTTCTCTTCCTCTTTTTTTTCTTCTTTTTTTGCCTCAATACCTTTTTTCTCCGTCTCTTTTTTTTCAGCATCTCGATTAGTTAATTTATTATTTATAAGATTATGAAGAGCAATGACTGATCTTACGAGAGCAGCAAGATAAACAACTAACATCTGATCATTTGTTTTAACATAAAGTGAATCGACAAATGTGTTTTGAGTCATGTCTGGTAATAAATTAAATATATCCTGAAGTTGATAAATAATTTGATGATTTATCGGTAGCTTTCCATTGCCAACTTGAACTAAATAATCTCTGATCTCTCTAATCTGTGCATGAAGTCCTTTCAAACCAAGCAATTGATTTGTAATTCTCTGACTAAGAGTACCAACTGTGGTATCTTTAATATCTCTAAGTAAGTGCTCTACACCAACTTCTTCAGCTTCCTCTGCTCCGATTTCACTTGGAATATGTTCAAAAGTTTTAGAGGTAGGTGATCCATCCTAAATATAAAAATTATTCTTATTTTTTTTTACATATCCATTATATGGGAGAGTTATATTAAATACCAGCTATCAACTTACGTCATGAACTTCCTCCACAGCTTGATATGCTTCAGTTGGAAGGCCTAAATCTTTTGGTTTAGCATCGATAATTACAAGAACAGAATTGGGACAATATCTTCTTATTAATTCGTTTATCGACACGTCATTTTGATGAAGTTTTGGGCCTGTGTGATACCAACCCACAACTTTTTCTCTTGCTACATAAAATAAATTATTATCAGTTTATTTAATTTTCATAATTATAATTATTTAATAGATTAATATTTGATTAATCTTACCGTTGACTTTTTTAAACATTCCAAACATGTTCTCAAGGTAATCATGGTCGAGGAACCATACAGATTTATCCTTGTCATCCTCATCAAATGGAACTAAAATAAAAGTAATAATTATATTTAACATGATTATATATATTCATTATGGTCATCAGAAAAGCGTTAAATTAAATTGCATATAATTAATACACTGTTAAAATTAAATATATAGATAAAAAATTTGAAAAATTGATTGTTTCAAATAGGTAGATTCTAACCTGCAAAACTGTTTGACACGTCCAATACTCCTTTGCCTCTCCAGCAACCCAATAAAACACCAACAACTCTTTTTTGATTTCCAATTTTTCCCATACGCGTAAAATGATCTACGACACTTAAAAGTACCAGTGGATGAACCACTACTTTTGTTGTAGTTACCTCTTGACTCGGCATTTTTGATATTTTATATGTACTTATTTGTCGTTTGCTTTTGAGGAAGGCTGCTCAGTATGTTTTGTGTGGTTTAGAATAAAACGCTAGTGGCGCCACGGTTATAAAAGTATTCGTTTTATAAACTTGCGTGGCGCGTCTTTCATTTAATGTAAATATATTTTACATTACCAAAATAATTGTTCTCTCAAATAATTTCTTTGAATTCACTATTTATTATAAAATTATGTCATGAATTATGTACAGACAGAAAAGGATTAAAATATCCGTTATATCCTTAAATTGAGTATAGTCAAAAGAATAAATTGGAGAAACGCTTATTGTTAATATGAATTAATTTATTTAACATTTTTATATGCAATTGAAACTTAGGAGATTACACAAATATTCAGAGACTGTAGAATATTATGATAAAAATTATTTAATTATTGAAAGTTGAGAAAAAAAAATTCAAATTCAAATTTTTATCAAACCATTTTGTTTTTAATGAAATGTATTTAAAGTTGTTTTTTATATTGAATCATATGTAACAATTCTCTTTCAATAATAATTGGAATTTTGCTGCGCATATATGATCCTATCTCTAGAAATGATTTTTTCGTATGTTGCTCATCAGTTAAAGTTATCATGACATGTAAAGGATTCGTTTTTTTCTCTAAACTACATATGAACTTAATTGGAGTTTCTTCTTTCTTTTCTGCCATGTCAGCTAACAGTTTATCAGATATAAGTATCTCTCTTTCAATACAACTTAAAGTTGGATCGAGTGAAGGAATTTTATTCTTACGCGATCGATTTAAACAATATTTTCCTCTACAAATAAACAATACTTTGTCATTATCTTTGGTATGAACGTCAGAGTTCTCTTCAATTTTAATTTGTTTCATACTTATTCCGTCATACATCATTTGTAAATCAAATTTAAAAATATTTATAAATATTTTTTCGATAAGCTTATAAACAACTTTAAACCAATTAGTCTCAATAAATTTCTCCTTATTGTCAATATCTGTGCGAGTATCAAAGTCATCGGGCAAACCAAATTTTCCAAATTTCCCTGCTGGAATTGCGATTTGCATTAAAGCAGGTGACTTTGATTTATGTTTCAATATGGGATCACAAATGAGTGGTAACAAATTCATGTAGTCATCTTTTGCTGCGAATTCACAGTTTGATACACCTTCATTGCAGCATTGTTGAAAAGTTTGTACCAAACGTTGGGTCCAGCCCTCGGCAATATTATGATCAAGTTCAAAAGGATCCTGTATGCACACTGGTTTACTCACATTTAGTGCATCAACATTTATATCCAATTGTTGTATATTTTTTATAAAATCAATTTTCGATACAATCAATCCATCTGACGGGCATATAACATTGGTGGCAAAATTAAATTCACCATAAAATTTGAAAAACCCTTGCAATAATTCCGGAATGGAGCTCTCATTATTTGATGCATCTGGTACAATATTTTTATCAAAATTAACCAACCAACCACTGATATATACCGGCTCGCAAGATGATTGAAGCTCCTTCACTGTCGGTAATAGATTAACATTTGGTTGTTGAAGATAAAATATTGTTGCCATGACCAGTGAATAATTTGTTATTTTTCCAGTGCCAGATAATCCAAGTAATCTTGCCCAATGTTTGATTATAAGTAATAATGGCTTCAATCGTCTATCCAGACTTACATAATGCTTTATAAGCTGACTATTATGCACACCAAGTCCATGTTTAAATGTTATATCGCAATCCGTATTTGTTGGAATATGATGGAATTTAATTACCGGTATTTTTGCTAACGGAATCGGAACTACTTGCGAAAATATCGATTTATTTTTGAATAACATCATTTTTACTTTTTTAAATATTGATTTTGGTGTCCATCGCTGAGTTTTATTTTCGCAACCTTGATTTTTTACTTGATCATCATCGTAAATTGTTTCACCTAAAATATTTATTTTATCAATTAACATTCTTTGTCATTGACGAGTAATTTATATGTTAAACTTGATTGATTATCTTACCAATGTCAAAGAAGACATCTACATCACTTTGTTTTGAATAGAGGCCAGTTACAGTGGAACCAAAATTCACTGCTCTACCATAAGGAAACGTGCGTCTTAATACTGAATTTAAATTAAGACAAATTTCAGTGCAACGCTCTTGAATTATAGCGTCATCATCTTGCACATGAGTTAAAAATTTTTTTAATTGTCCCTCCCATGTTGGCTCCGATTCAAGATCAATTTTGAGTTTCAGTCTTTCTGCCAATTGTTCATCTTGTATGTCTTCACTGGAATTTTTATTATTTGATGATTTATTTGGAGATCGTTTGCCTTGCTCTATAAAAAATAAAAAGAAACATGAAAAGAAAATTGAATTGAGTAAAAAATTATTTAAATTATTATAGAAAAATTGTGAATACTCACGAGGAAAATCTACTATTCTTCTTTTAATATTGAGTTTCCATTGATTAAAGTAAATCGGTTTATCCAATAGGTGCTCTACCGGTTCTCTAGAAATAAAAAAGAATATCATGAATGAATTATTATTTCTTGTATAATATTGTTTGAAAGTTATTTCTTGAATTTAAAATTGATTATTACTTATTCTCATATTCTATTATAATATATTTGTAACCAAATTTACAAGTATATATTGGTCCAAATTGAGTAAAAAATTCAATTATATCTTTTTGATTTGTTCGTGGCGGAATGGGCGATACAAAAATGGAATTTTCCACTTGGCGTTTTTTATGATTAGCATATTCAACATTTTTCAAATGCTTTTTACCCATTAAATGGCCATGATATGAATATTCATCAATGAAGTTAATACTGCATACATCACAATGTTTCGCCATTGTTATAAATTTAACAAGTTACAGATCTCTTCGATAATTTACTTAAATATAAATTTTAACTATTGAAAATTAGTCAATAATACTTTATTCGATTTATCGATAACTTTTAAGAAATATCGTGGTTCGATAAAACCCTTGTTATTACCATCACAAAGAATAACACCATTTTCAGATTCAAAAAACTTCAAACCATCATCTGTGGCTTTTTTAAAATCAATAAATATATAAATTTCAGTACTTTTCCTCAATCCACAATTAGTTTTTAAATCTTTAGCAAAGTGAATATGATTTCTATTCATTCGTGACAGTCCTTGTGTTTTTATTGTCGGCCAATGGCACATGTAAGTGCCATGTATAATATCAAATTCAGGATTTTTAACAAGTTTTAAACTCAAGTCATTCACATTAGCAATTGAATGACCTTGATTAGCTTTAATTTCCAAACTGCCATCATTCATTTGCAAAGTAAATCTCTGTTTTTTGTCATTTTCAACAATACGTTTGATATCATTTATTGTGCAGTTATTAAATTTTGAAAGAATTTGTATAATTGGAACAAATCCACTTGCTTTTATATGTAATCCTTCTTTCTCAGCACCGTGTCGTAATAAATATGAGAGTTTTTTGCCACACTTCACATCATACGATTCGCAAGAGACAATTGACTGAAACAAAATAATATATATTTTACTACCAATAAACTATCATAACCTATTTAACTATTGTATAATAATGCGCATAAAATAATTATATATATTCATTTTAATCTAAATAACTTGTAAAATTATTATATTATTTATTACAACATATGCAATACTACTATTGTACTTTAATTTAATAAATAATTACACAAATCAATAATATGGTTATATCTAATAATGTTGGTGTAATTATTATTATACTACATTAACAAAACTTATAATTATCTAACTTTTGAATACATTACAATGATGGTTATAACAATTTTATCATCAAAGTAAAATTGTTGTGCAAATTATATTATTAAGTACGCAACACCTCATCAGCGTGGCGATTATTATGTACCAATTTTTATTTGGAAAAATTCACAACTCTGAAGTTGCCGTTATATCAAATTAAACATGGAGTCTGTTTTTCGTATACTTTATTTTTCAAGGGTAGTTCTGTGAACTAAAATTATCTGATGTTATCTAGTATAGATAAAAAGAAATGTACATATAGTTTATTTTAAATTTTGTAGTTGCGGCTGTGGCGTAATAATACTGAATTCGAACCTCAGGTCGAGTATTTATATAAATAAATTATTGAAAGAAATGTCATTCGCTTCTAGAAGTGTTCTAGTGGCTTCGTGTACTGGAACTTGTGGTATTATCGCATACGTACATTACAAACAACAATATGATAGGTAAAAAAAATGGAATAAATAGCTTGTTGGAACGGCATGTTGATATTTGTTGAGGTTAAGATTACTAGATAATTTTTTTTTCTGTATTTATAGAGAAAAACTTCATCTGGGTGTCGTGCGAGATATCGAAATGCAAGAGCGTCGAAAGGCGGAAAATATTTATATTTTACAACAGCAACAGGAACTTACAAAGCATTTGAAACAACAAGCAGAACATACCACTGATACTGGATGATTTTTTAGAATTTATTTTTAATGTTTTTTTGTATAGCTGTATGATAATTTGTGTAAATTAAATAAGATTATATAGGTTAGAAAATATATTAATTTTCTCCAAAGTTTGAATTCAAGTTTGTAATTATTATATTTGCCACAGTGTCAATCGAAAATATCCCTAGGACATAAAAAAAATTTAGAGAAAAATTACAAATTCTGATCGTAGCGGGTTTATTCGAGATACATAACCTCAATATCAAGTATAAACAACTCACTTGATAAATTTTACTGAATTTCATTGTCGTTTTATACAATGTGCAACTGAGATAACGTTTATATTAATTTAAAACGCATTTGTTTTTAATTATGGCAGCACAACCACCAGCGCAAAAAATGCGTGAATTAAGGTTACCATTATCTAGAGTAAAAACTATTATGAAAAGTTCACCACACGTAGAATCCATTGGTCAAGACGGATTATTTGTTGTTACTAAAGCCACGGTAATTATTAATATTTGTAATACAAATAATATTTATCCTCATATTAATGTGTAATATTTATTGAACTTTAGGAAATGTTTATTCATTATTTAACTGAAGAGGCTCATAAACAATCCCGCAAAGCAAGCAGCTTGGAATATAAAAATTTAGCAGAAGTTGTTCAAACAAATGAGACTTTAGAATTTTTGAAAGAGATAATGCCACGAAAAATAACTGTGAGGCAATTTAAAGAACTGATGGCTGAAAAAGAAGCTGCTGCACGCAGTAGTTCTTCTGATAGTTCAGATTCAGATAGTGACAGTCAATCTGATACTGATTCTGCATCTGATTCCAATTCCCGGCAACAAAATGACGATTCAGACAGTGATCAAGAGCCAGATGTTAAAATAAATGGAAAATCTGAATCTGGTAAAAGTGATTCAAGTGAAAAAAGTGACAGTGACAATGAAAATTGAGACTGAATTATCCAATTTTTTTTTTCTTACAGTTAGTGTGTATATTATTTATTTTTTGGTAATAAATATGAATGTAATAAATTTTATAAATCATGGAAAAACAAAAGTATCATCAATAATATATCTTTGAATTGAATTTAATTCAGGATATCAATAAAAATTGTCGTGAATCAATTACAAATATTTATTATTATTTATTCTATTATTCTTGATGGGGTTTTTTATGAATTGGCGTTGAATGCATACATTCTTCTTCATTTAATATTTTTGCGAGAAAATATATTTCTGCTAATGCGACAATTAGGCCGCATATTATTCCAAGTAATAATCTAAAGCCAAAATCAAGATCACCGATTATAAGTTCAATTCCAATGAACCCAAATGCAAATGCTGCCATTACAGAAAAAATAAATTGCACTATGGCAATAAGATGCCGATTCATTTCCTTCACTGTAAAAAATAACAAAATTTATTTATTTACACATGACAAATTATTTTTATATTTATTTATAATTTATAAATTTCTTACTTTGAAATGCTATTGTATCTTCAGGAAAATGTTTTTTTATTGGATCAATATTTTTTGTCATAGCATCATATGCTCGAGAATTTTGTTGTGCAGTTAATTTTTGTATTCTCGCTTCAAGAATTGGATTACGTGGCGTTATTTTTGGCGAAGGTAAACTTATCAAATCACCATCAATTAATTCATGTAAATATACTTCAACATCTGATGTTTTTCGATATTCCACTAAATAATCATTAATCCATTTGATATCCTCAAGTTTCAATACGATATCACAATTACGCGATGATTTTTTTAATAATCGTATATTATCCGATGCATCTTTAGCGCTCACATGTTTTTTCACAAATTGAATAAGTTTTAACGTTGGTTTAAACTTTAATTCAGGATCATCAATTTGTTCCACGGGCATAGTAACAATTATTTAAAATAATATAATATAAGATGATCTACTACTTATTACTGAAAACCAAAAACCATTCAAGGATTTATATGAAGTTTTCTTTCTAAATCAATATAAAATTCCTTGAGTTCTTCTTCTTTTTTATTAAATGTTTCATCAACTTTATGACATTTATCGCTCATATCATTGATAAATCGTTTCCATTCTTTCTTTCTTAATTCTCTATTTTCAGCTAATTTATCATCCTGAAATTATTATTTTCATTTATTATTATAAATCAAACTGGCTTCTAATCATATTTTATTATTACTCACAGATTTAAATTTATTCTCTCGTTGAATTATTCTCTCGCACATACTCAGTGCAACATCGGAATTTGCTTTTAAACTCGGCAGATGACAATCACCAAGTTGTTCCGCACGATCAATTTGACTTTGTTCAAGCTCAGTTGAGTATTCCAAAATTTTAAATAACCTCTCAACTTCCCTGTCGCCTCGTTTTTCCTATTAAAATATTTCAATGTTTATTCTCATTATTAAATTTTTCATTCAATTTCTTTATACTTATTTAATTATTAATCATTTGATTATTTACCTCAAATTCACGAACAAAATACGAGACTTCACCTTGAATGAATGGTCGATGATCAAATAGTCTGCTCCAAATTTCGCCAATGTCTGTGTACCCACCAAGTATACACAAAATTAATAAAATTATAATAAATTATACTAAATAATTTTGCATCTAAAATATATAGGTTATGTGTGAGTTAACTTAGGAAACGACAATAATAATTAATATGATATTTATTATTTGGTGTTTAATACAAAATGATCACACCTTTTGTCACAGACGCCATGTTTTTGCATTTTTACTAGTTAACAATGGAAATTTATTTATTTTTTTTATTGATGTCAGTCATATGACACCAAAGCACACGTGACCGTTGTATTTATATTTCGACGCGCCCTCTGGATAAATTTAAATTAAATAAATAAGTAATATTTAAATATATATATAAGATATTGTATTCTGCAAAAATAAATTTTTTAAATATTTTTATTAATTTGAAAAATATACATAAAATCATCTGCACAATAATTATTTAAGAGGCAAATAATACATCATATGTTTATATTTAAGAACAAAATATACAAAGATGAAAGTTCTTTTTCTTATTTATCATTCATCTGCATGATCAATTACATTTGTTGTAGATTTTTCACATTTGTCAATGATTCCTAAATAAAAAATGAATATTTCGTTTAATATCTGAGAGATTTTATTTATTATATGAAGAATGTAAAATAATTTTTTATTTACTCACGCGCAACAATTTTTTGTAATGCAACTATACTTGGTGAGTCTGGCATTTCTGTTAGGACATTTTTACCGTCATCACAGCATCGAGCTAAAAGTGGATCTAATGGTATTGATCCAAGAAATTCAATGTTCATTTCTGCACACATTTGTTTACCACCACCAGTTAATGCAGGAAAAATCTCCGCAGTACTCTATTATTCAAACAAAATTTTTTTATATACATATATAAAATAAAATCAATTGATGAATTCATCGAACAAACAAATATTTTATTTGCATTGTGAAATATTCTGACCTTGCATTTTGGACAAACGAAAATGCTCATATTCTCAATGACACCTAAAATTGGGATTTTGACTTTTTTACAAAAGTCAATTTCCTTTCGAACATCCAATAGCGATACTTCCTGAGGAGTTGTTACTAAAATAGCACCAGTGATTCCAGCTGACTTTAAATATGTAGTTGCAGACAAATGTTCATCAGATGTGCCTGGTGGAGTATCTAAAATCAAATAATCCAAAGTACCCCAATCAACTTCTGATAGAAATTGTCTAATCATGCCATTTTTCTTTGGACCTCGCCATATTACTGCATCGCTTGCACTACCCAATAAAAATCCAATCGACATTAGTGATAAATTGTCTTCTATGTACTGCAAAGATAATAATAAAATTTTTTAATTTATCCATAATCATTGATTGAATATAAAATTATTAAATCATTCAATTCAAAAAAATACATACAACAGGTGACCATCCAGATCCACTTTGATGAACTTGTTCGCCAACAACTCCCATTACTCTTGGTTGTGATGGCCCACAAATATCAATATCTAAAATTGCAACCTGAAAATAGATCAATGAATCATATGTAATGTATATTATTCAAGTTTTATTTACAATAAAAAGTAAATAACAAAAGTATTCAGCATCAGGATCATATATATGTACACGTGGTTGAATCAATAAGTAGTTGGTACAAGCTGATACGACACAAATAGCTATAGATATTTATAAAGTTATATGGTCTAGAAGGATATGCCTGTAACCACGAGATATTTTCAGTCCTTGACATGAAACAATGTACCTCGAGGATCACATTGACGTACTAGGTTTGGGCAAGAGGGTAAGTCTTACACAAAAGAAAATTCAAAACTTTTTTAAGCATTCAATTATGGTTAAGTGTATATATATATCTATGTTGCTGAAAAGTTTTTTGCCTTACATTTCTATCTGAATTCTCTGCAGCCAAAGTTCTAGCAAGTAAAGAGGTCATTGTACTTTTTCCAACACCACCTTTTCCTGAGAGCACTAAAATTTTGTATTTCACATCAGCCAATCGCTCTTTCACCAATGCTATTCCAGGATCTGGTTGTTTTGTCGCACCTGATGCACATACATTTTGATTTGGACATCCAGCACATGCTGATGCTTTTCCTGCACTATCACTTTGAGTACCAGGACAATCTAAAATGAATAATTAATATTGTATAATACTTTAGATTATATCCACTGTGTTATTTAACAAATTTATATGACATAACCTATTTGTTGTTGTACGATAAATAATATTATGCATAAAAATAAAGAAAATCACCATAATTATTAAATAAAATAATTGATAAATGTTGGAAATATTTAATAATATATATTTTTAGTTTATTAATATATTGTATTGTACAATAAAATTTATTATATACGTACGCTCTGGAGCTTCGGTAGGTACATCAGCCATGATGGATTTCAATTGAAGTTTATTGAACCTTGATCTAATCCATCATGTAGTAAATAATAATAACTATTTTTTAAACAATAATTAACAATGGGCAATCCATGAGATTTCACTGTTTTAATGTATTGTAATTATACCTTATTAATTTGAGGTTAATACTATTAATATTAATATCGGTGTATATAGAACGTATTTTTTTTTCCAGCATATTCAACCTTGGCGAACAGTAGGGTCATCGATGCCGCACTTGGAACCATATATTCCAGTAAGAAGTGGCGATTGCAAAAAAGTTCATTCACTCATGCCTTGGCGGCCAAATGTCGGATATGAAAATGTCCAATTGGTTCCACTGTATTCTACATTTATTTTTAATTTTACTTTTGAAATACGTATTGGGAATTACTCAAAATTATTTAATGATTTTTTTTTAGCTCGAAAAAATGTGTATCGAGTTATGCTGTAGATCCAACGACTGGAATGTCAACCGAGCCTTTAAAATTTCCAAATCTTGTCACTGGTTTTCAACGTAATCCTGTTCATGCTTCTCATTCTGCTCTTCACACGAGATATACTCCAAATGAATGGTTTCAAAAGCAAATAAAATTCTACAATGAAGCTGATGCAAATACTTATTATTCTGAGCGAATGAGAAATGATGCTATTAAAATTATACGGTAAATTTTTCATTGTATGATAATTTTTGCAATTGATAAAAATTGAATAAATTTCTTGGAATATTTTAGAGCAGCAGATGAGAAAATACAGAATGCACAATACGATACAGGTCGACGATTAGGTGAACGAATAACAGATGTTACTTTTTGGCGGAATGAAATAGCATCGGAATTAGAGAGACTCATTCATGAATGTGAACGTCTTCAGGATTGTAGAGCTGTATTGGAAAAGGCTGTTCAAGATATTGAAGGGCCATTACATATAGCTGAAGAGTGCCTTTATCATCGTGAAGCAAGAAAAGGTCAATTATATCAATGTAAATTTATTATTTCATTCATAATTAATTTTATTTAATCATCAACGTAGGAACTGAACTCGTTCATGATGATTCGGAAAAAAGTCTTCTGGCTGAAGTTTCAAATTTACGAAGTAGTCAACAAAAACTCGAGGCTTGTCTTGATCGCTGCAAAGATCAGGTTAGTTATATTAACTTGAAAAAAAAATTTAATTTGGATTAAAACACATGAAATATAATTTTGATTTTAAAATTGCAGTTGAGGAATTGTCGGGCATCGCAGAATCAATTGGAATTAGATATGAAAAATAAAGAAAGTACCCTTGGCATTGATACACTTTGTCATCAATTAAATAATTATAGTCATGGTATACAATATTATTCAGGGATAGAAAAATTCGATCCATGGTAAAATTATTTTCATATACGATATTTATAAAAATTTAGAGATAACAATTAAAATTAATTACTAATATTGAAATTTACTTCAACAACAGTGTCTCTGAACAAGAGACATGGGCAGATGCGGCTAATAGAATTGTTCAAAAGTCACAAAGTGAACGAGCAAAATCAGTACAAATACGTACAGAATCTGAAGCTTTGGTCAACCGTGTTTCACGAGACATGTGGGAATCTTGGACAACAACAAATGGTGCTTTAGCACGTCGTAGCTCTGAAATGTTGGAAGCAAAAAGTCAATTACAGCAACATTTACATCGAGTAAAAGAATTTATATTTAATCAATCAATTGAAAATCTAATCAAGAATAAAATAAAATCAAAATTGAATTTTAATGTGATTTATTTTAGGTACAACAAGAAATATTTGATGTTGAGAAAAATTTAGAATTTTTGAGAAAAGCAATTGCAGATAAAAGCTATGCCCTTCGAGTTGCTCATACACGACTGGAGGCAAGAATGCATCGACCTGAATTGGAATTATGTCGGGATTATGCTCACGTTAGGTTAGTCCTCATTTATATGTATATTTCCTTTATATTCAACAATTTCATAAAAAGTTAATCATTAAATAATAAAACTATTTTAGTTTACAAAAAGAGATTGAGGACATAAATCATCAGGTGGAAAAAATGCACAAAATGTTAAAAGAAATTGAATGTCAACATCAACGTCTATTGAGAACTCGAAATGCATTAGAGCATGATTTAGCATTAAAAATAGATGCAATGTATATTGATAAAGAAAAAGTGGGCGGTTTGCGACGAGCATATCCAGTGAATGCTCTCTTTAGATTTTAATCCAAACAGGATCTAATTCTTCTCTATTTGAATAGTGAATTAATTCGATAATTATTGACATTGTGAAATAATTCAACAGCACCATTATCACTTATTAAAATTCAACTACCAAATTCATTTCAATTTATTTATATAAATATTTATATATTACCATATATACAATTATTGTGTTTTCAAACACAATTATAATATTATGCGAGATGTTGTTTGATATAACTTGGCATAGGAAGTTTAAGACCCTTTTTCGCTACAAAGAAAGTGTACGAAAGTATTATATCATCACATTTTTCTAACAATGGATCATCTGCATATTCTGGATCAATATAAAAGAATACTGGCATATCAACCTGAATGAAAACAAAATATATTTATAAATATAATTTGCAAATAAATTGTTATTCACGCTAATAATTAATAAAAACAATGTTACTCACACTTTCATGTGGATTTAATCGTTGTTCCTCAAAACAAAAACATTGTATTTTATTAAAATATTGTCCTGCTTCAAATGGAATGACATTATATGTTGATACTCCAATGATTGGTACATCTGTTGGATTTGTAGCTGTATAAAATGCCAGTGCTGTTTCTCCAGGTGCTACTGTAATCTCTCGTTGTTGTGGTTTAAAATTCCAAGTCATTGACGAACCTACATCGGCATTGAATTTTACACGAATCTTTCTATTTTGTACAGGTTCCATTTTTTCAACACCATCTATATTATGTGTTACTGTTCCACCATAGCTCGTTGTCTGAAAATAATTAGATTATTGATTTAATGGGAGGATTAATTTGAATAATAAAATAATTGATATATTTTTAGTTAGTTATGTAAATAATATAAAAATATACCTGGCAAAATAATCTGTACAGTGGTACAGCAGCGTATGCCATACCAATTGTACATACTCCAAGTGCAACGAAATAATGTACAGTTTTACGATTTTCTTTTTTGATTTTTTCATTTGGGACAAATTTTTTTGACGAATTTTTTGTGATATTTGTGAAAAAATATCGTGTGTTGATCTTGGCTGAGCATTGGAACAATTTTAATAACATTTTGTTTGTCTGAATCAGCTGTTTTTATACAATTTTTTTTTCTTTTTCGTTAAAAGTGCTTCCTGTTTCCTACTCGCAATTTTGCACATGGACCTCTGTTTTTTGAAATTAGTAACTAGATTATTCTTGGAATTTTTTCAATATACTTATATATTATTATTAATTTCTTCATTCTCCTTATTTTCAATTAATTATATAAATAATCTGGAATACTAGCTTTTAGTTTACTGGGGGTTTTTTAGGTTATACCCAGTTCTAATGTCATCATACTTTTTACAACTGATTATTGTAAAATGATGCATTCCTCGCGCCCATAGCTACATCTAGCGGTGAAATATGTTGTTTCCCGCCAATAAAGTACATTTTCAAATAATATAAAAAGCAAAAAATAAAGAAAATAATTAGAGTTTCAAAATATTTTTCATTTTTATAATATAATAATAATTGACAAAATTATTTAATTTATATTTTGACATCATTATAATTTATATTAATCTATATTATCAATTCTAATTCAATACATAATGTTATTTATACATTAATAATATAAATTTTAATATCTATTACAAATATTTTGATTAGTTTTGAAATATAATATACTCACAGCCTTATTTGCAACAAGAATTTAATTCTAAATATATTTTTATAATATTTAAACTCAAACAAAAAAATTAAATATAATTAACAAAACACATTGTCTTTGATACATTTCAAATATGATAATTTTGAGTTTAATTATCAATCATTTGACAATTTTGAATGATGGAAAATACTCATAGGTAAATGAGTACGCAGATGATCATGAAGATGATGTCGATGTTTAAATTTTTTCTTACAGCTTGCACATTGAAATCTTGGTCCAACACCACACTCCAAACGTAAATGTCTTGTCAAATTACACTTATGGAAATAACTTCTTCGACATCTAGGACAAGCATAAATATTTGGTAGCTGTTTTGGATCTGATACAATTCCCAAAACTGTAACATAAAACAAAGAAATATCTTCTTTGCTGTGAATATAATTACCATATTATTATTCACAAACATTTATGAATTATAATTTCTTCTCTTTGTTTTTTGCATTCTAATTTGCACAAGTACATGAACATTTTAGTATAATAAAAAAATATCACAATAATAAGCCGAGCAACTAATTTATAAATTGTTATAAATCATGCTAAATAATACATATAATATTTATAATAATAAAATAAACAAAAAGAACATGAAGATAAAAATAAATAATTTAAAAGTACAAATAAAAATTAATGTTATATTAATTTCAATAATATCAACCAATAGGTGATGGCTTTTATTTGTTTAATATTATTTATTGAGAACTAATTAATACATTGTAATTTGTTTTGTAACAAATCGCAAATAATAATTTTTTCAAACACAATATTTTCTTTTATTAATATAATAACTTTTGTCTACATCAGACTGTAGGTTTCATTGGTATATATCAATGTTTTTATATTCATATATACACACTCTAGCAGCATAAACAAATGATTAATACGTGATTTGTGTTTTATTATATTTTATGCAACTAGGTCAAGTATATAATACTTTGGATTTATACATCATATATATTCTCTTGAGATTTAACAAAAATAATTATATTTTATTTTATTCAAGTTTCTGATGTATATTTTTATTTTTTATTTGATGCGCTTTGCGCCTCATTCGCATCACAGTTTCATTAGATTAATCCTTAAAATTCATCTTCCATTGCACATTATGTATACAAATATTATTCTTTGGCAATTGAAGATAATATTTTTTTAAGTAACTTTTTTGGAAGTGTTATGATAATGGATTTAACAAAAATATTTTCATAAACTTATGGCACTGTAAATCTTCTGTACACTTTATGCTTTTTATCATTAACGGGCAGTGTCTTTTTAATTCTGTATTAAATTTATATAATTCCAGTGTATATCTATCTAAATATATTTATATTTATATAATATATATATATAATCAAAAAATAATTACATAATTACTACCTTTGAACGTTCGATGTGCAAATAGGTACAAAATAATTTGGTAATAATTTTCAGAAATGATAACAAATCTTTGGAATAATTTGTAGATAACTTATCAAAATTAATAATAAATCATATTACATTTATAATTCGTGTCTATGAATTAAATTATATCCATCAGTTGGGTACGAAAAATAAAAATATTTTTTGATATTTTCAACGATAAACAAAAAAAAAAAAATAATATCAATAATGATAATTGTAAATAAATGAAAAATAAAAAAATAACTTTATGATTTTTGATGTGTGCGCATGTGAAGCATAAGATTGTGTTTATGTTTGGATTTTTTATGGCACATGGGACACTCAAATTGTGGCTCAACTCCACATTCAAAACGAATGTGTCGATTAAGTGAATGTAATCTTGTATAGCCATTGCCACATTTTGGACACGAGTAATTGTTCATTAAATCTCGTGATCCAATGTTGAGAAAATTATTGACAGACGTGCTCTGACCAGATTCATTAGTGCACAGATCAATTGAATTATTCTGTGGATTCTGCTGATGATGATTATTGATGTTGACACAATCATCAAGTTGACAGGATGAACTTTGATCAATATTTGTTCCATCAAGAGTTTCTTTCATTTGATTTGCTGCTACTAGACGAAGATACATGCTCTGATATTGGTAATACCAATCGATTGCTGCACCTGGTGAGTAGCTGCAGTCTAAAAAAATATAAACAGACAAAAATATTTTTCATATTATTTTATATAAACCGATATTGAATAGCAGGCCAATTTACTTTTCTGCATTTGATTATCTTTGAGATTTTTATAGTTATATTTAGACTGACATGTTAGATAAATATTTAGGTATTTTTAAAATAAATATTTGGGTAACTATTTTAATTGTCAATAAAATAATACGAAACACAGCGAAACAAACACATTTGAGAACACTAAATATTTTAACATAAATAAAATATATATATAAATAAATGTATATATATATTTTTATTACCATTCACCAATAACAGCATCACCATGAAAAACTAAACGATAAAATTTATGGGAATAATATCAATATACGTGTACATACATGACGGGAATATGAATGTTGATAAGTGAATAATTTAAGAAAAAAAAAAATTCAATTTCGTAAATTTTGATACAAAATTATTATAATAATAATTAATATTATTTTGTTTATCTGTCATAAATTTTGTTTAAGTACACACGTATTTTTTTTTTATGATTCTTCAAATCGCCATTTAAATTTCCGTTTTACAATATTTGCAGATATTGAGTAATGTCGTCAATAGAAAGCCTGAAATCAAAGTAAATTAATATAAAGTATTGCTTTAATTATTATTAATTAAATATAATTAAGAAAATATTATCTAGGATAATAGAAAATAATTATTTTGCCCTACTGGAAAATTATAAAACTGCTTTATGTACAATCGCCAATCAATTTATTTATTCTATACTTCTCCTTACAAATATAATAGAAAAAATAAAATAAAGCAAAAATTATTTATAATACAAATTAAATTCATGAATTACTATGTAGTGCAGCATTATGATTACGTAATTCATATCTGTATTTAAATTTTTTATTACATGGAAAGCATGTAAATCTTTTTTCTTTGTTGCCACATTCAACTCGCTGATGACGTCTAAGACTGTCAAGCCATTTATATTTCTTGCCACAATTAATGCATCCATACGGTTGATCATATTGCATTCGGGGTTGATAATAAGCTGGAAAAGATGTAGCCTCACTAAGAGTTGATTGATGATTAGCTGAATTGATGTTGAGTGTGCTTGTATCCAATAATTTATATTTTTCATGATTAAGTTTCTGTTCAGCGATGTTATTTGTAGAGTTATCAAGTGGATTGTTCTCCATATTCCACATTGCATCGAATAATGACTTTGGATCTGTAAATAATAATACAAAAAAAAATTAATTAGTATAGAATTAATATTTTTATAAATAAAAATATAATTATTAAACTTGTAACTCAATCATGCATATAAAAAAATTATTGATGTTTAATAAAATGTTTCTGTGAAAAATTCGTTGAATTTAATTTTGCGACATTGTTTATAGAGTAGACAAATTAATTTCGAATTTGACATTTTAAATAAGGTTAATTTTATTTAGAAATAATTGTTGAAATTGATAAAAAAAAAAAGCTTTTTTTTTTTACCGACTTCAGTGATATTAAATAATAAAACTATAATTACTGCGGATTAATTTTTATTGTTGATGTGATAATGAAAGTTGGATACATAATTATTGTGCTATCATATTGGCAGAATGGCAAACGATGTTGCTATAGAAATGATTTTTTTTATATTGTTAAAATACTTTAACTCTTATGTAGAATCATTGTATGACGATGTTTTTTCCTTGTAAACACAGACCAATCTCTGATGACGTTGAAGTGTATCACGTCGCCTATAACTTTTGCCACATTGTTCGCAATAATGTTGTTGATTATCATCCCGACGATTATCCTGAAGCGAAGTTAAATAATCATCGCACTTTAATTGATGCCTCTTTAAACTGTCAGCTCTTGTATAAGCTCTTTGACATCCACTGCAAAAATACGGTCGTATTTTTCTGCCAGTTCTTGCATTATTTCTCTGTATTAAACTTGAATCCTCCATTTGAATTGTTGCACCATCGTCCATGTAGTAACTTAATTCAGCTGCATATGATACGCAATCAGGTATTCGGCTCATCTCTGATGCTACTGCACATTTGGAATTGTAACCTGAAATAATTGCAATAAATACAATTATGATAATTTTGAAATTAATAAAATATTGTTTATAATTAGAATAAAGTGAATATAATTGCGCCATGCAATGGTGCCATGCGCGTGTGAGGCAACAATTTTTAATTAAATATGTGTCCATTAGTACTCGTGTATTAATAAATAATTGAACAAATAAACAAAACATATAATAACATTTAAATGTTGGAAGTAAAATTTATTGAGAATTTCATTTGAATACTCAAATAAATTTCTTTTTTTCCGTTAATGAATTAATATATTTATAAATATATTAAAACATAATTTCGAATGAATTAATATCATTTTTCTAATTAGAACATTATTCAATAGGAAATTTTTATCTGGATAATTTTAAGTATTTGAATATGAATCAAATTATTTAATTGCGATAGCATATTTAATTCTGCATTAAATTTATCCTATCCATCGTTTAGTATATGCGAATCTGTAAATAAACTAATTGAAAATTTGATTAGTATTCAAAAAGACAATTTAAAAATATCTGATGAAGTGAAGATGCTGCATAAATTTAAAACAAAAAGAAAAAACGAATTCTAAGCACAAAATATATACAATATATATTTGGCAGACAAATATTGACATACCAATTTATTTATCAACACATTAATAATATATATTTATAAACAAATATAAACTGGATGTAAAAAATACAATTTTTACGATTATTTATTAAGGCCTGAGGTGAATTTTAATTAGTAGCATTATCTTTAGGACCATAATGCTTTAAACAACCCTTCATATGACGGGTTAGTTGATAATTTCGATAAAACAATTTTTCACAAAGTATGCACTGCAATGGTGGTTCACCAGTGCACTCTTTTCTATGACGTCTTAAGCAACTACGTCGAGCATATTTTCTACCACATGGACAGACATGTGACAAATTAAGATTGCATGGTCTGCCTCGTCTTTTTCTCACTGGATTTAATCTTCTGTCATTGTATTCAGTGGTCGGTTCTTTTTTCACGGGCTTGCAACTCCATACATGTTCAATCTTCAGATCTGAAAGCACAAAATAAATGTAGTTAATATGGATAATTAATAAAATAAAATTAAAATGTTAAAGGAATTTTTGAATTTGTGATATTCGCGACATAAACATAACAAAAATAAGCCCAATTTCAGTGAGTCGATTGAATGAAATAATCATAATGAAGTCACAAGAGAAAATTAGGCAATGAACAAGTGTGAAAAAAAAAAGCGATAGACCGTGCGCAGTTCGGCAGAGAGAAAGAAAATTATTTTTGTGTAAAAATATTTTAATATTATTTAGCTTTAGATTTATATTCTAGCATTTTATTTTAAATATAAAAATTGTGGATATTAAACAATGATTAATTTATTATATTTTTTAAAGTTATATAATTATGACTTAATTAAAATATATGATAAAAAAATTATTATGTGTGAATTAATTAATTAAATTTCGTACAGATGTGTAAGTCAGGGGGGTCGTGTAATGTGAAAACATAAACAGAAAATTTTTATATGGAGTCAGCAAATTACCACATTATTTTTTTTTGCTTCATGTAAAATATAAATGAATATGTTTTCTCATTATTTTTTTTTAATGTTGACATTCTTTGACAGTGATTTACTGATGCAACCCGAATAGCTGGAATTCAAATACATAATTCATTAGTATATACAATGAAAAATAATATTGAATTAATATTTTATTACAAATTATGAAAAATAAATTATTAATTCAATTACTCCCAAGTACTGAGAATCCTTAAATATTAATACTTATAAAACTAAACCAATAAAAATGCCAGTAATTGAACTATTTCCAATGGTTTTTTATTGATAAAGTACACAAATAAAATAAAACATCGTGTATTCAACGATAAATGATATAAAATAAAATTAGTATGATCAAATACCTTAAATATTTGTGACAACCAAATTGATAAATTTATTCTCGTATAGTTAACTTTACTCCAAACATTGAATAAACGATCAAAGCAATATTAATTATAAATTGACATGTGTACACACAGACAAACAAAAAATGATTTATTATACATAATAATATTGAAAAAAATAATTGAATAAAAAAAGTATTTTATTTCTTTTTTTTCAAGAGATTGCGAAATCTTATTTGACATCCAGCAATGTGTGATGTGAGAACAAATTTATGTCGAAAGCGTCTGTTGCAAATAGGACAAATTTCAGATGGTTGCACACCACATTCTAATCTTTTATGACGACTAAGTGAAGTGGCTGCCTTGTAAGCTTTTCCGCATGTACTACAGGTGTATTTACCATCGCGACCTTTTTGTATATCGCAATCGCTCTTTAAACTTTTTCTCGGAGCTCGACTTCCAACTTTTGATAAATCTTTCATGGCCTTTTTGGTTTGGATCCGTTGCAGAGGTAATATTGGAGTTGCGATTCCAATAAGATTTGCTGGACTCCAGGTGACTTCACCATCTTCTGATCGGGACAGTACTACTGTTGTTAGTCGATCTGAAATTAGAAAATTGTAATAATTAGAAAATTGTAATAATTAAACAAATAATTAAACAAATGAATACATAAACACATATATAAACTTAATGAATTGTTTCATTCACATTTTATATAATGCTATAACATCAATATATTCATTTCCTCAGATGCATGCTCAGATAAATCCATTGACAGCATAGTTTAAGAAAATATAATTGCAGAGAAGGTCGTAAGATAATAGCAAGGTGCTTATCAAGTAATATCCAATAAAAGCCATAACATATTGTTGTTTCATATCGCAAAACAGAATTTATTTAAATAAATTAATTATTTGTCAATATAAATTTTTATGTATTTATTAAATCGGGTGACGTATAATTTATTTATTTATTTATTTATTTATTTATATGTGGGTATATTGAATACATTTTTTGTATTCTTAATTTATGGTTAATGTAAATTTGAAAAAATTTTGAATCAATTTTTCTTTTTTTTTTTTGGTTATTTTTCTCTCATATAATTAACAAATTGTTACATTTTTTTTTCGCGATTGTAAAAAAAAAAAAAGTATATAAATGGGTATAAATTCATAACTAAATTCTTGTTTATAATATCAACAGTTTCGTCTTGGCTCCACATTACTTTTAAATGTCATCATCAATCGATTTTTTATCCAGGATTAAAATTTTTTGATATTCTTCATTGACGATCGAATAACTGAAACTAAAGATATATTTAATATTATTAATATTGTAATAAATTAATCGTGTATTTGAATGATGTAAAATAAATAAGATGTAAAAAATAAACAAATTGTTTATTCAACAAAAATAAATGGCAATAGTCAGGTAAAATATATCGTAAAATTAATTGGACATTTTTTTTTTTCAATAATACATAAAAATTCTGCTTTATAAAATTTACAATAATTATAATAAAAAATATCTTTTACATCATGATGTAAATATGTAGTCATGTATGATATTCAATAATGAATATATAAATAATTAAACCCCAAGATGAGAATGTATATGATGAACTGAAATAATGTGCGATGTGCGGCGATGTTTGTACTTGAATTTTCTGCCACAGATTGGACAAGCAAATGTTGGTTCTTTGCCACATTCTACTCGCATGTGATTTACCAATGAAGTTCTCCATTGATAGCCTCTGCCACAATTAACACAACGCCATGGCATCCTGACATGTGCTGAAAAAAGAAAAGATAAAATAAAATAAGTATTTAAAATCATACAAAATTAACGCAATTTTTTTTTTCTATTTAAATAATTATTATTTTATAAATATTAATCACGTAATCCCATTCATGATCTTAAATAAAATTACGTCAATTTACTAGATGAATATTAAATACATTTTATTGATTACAATGCATTAGTTAATACACAATAAAATAAAAATTTATTAAAAAAAAAATAATTAATTAATATGATAGTTATAATTGAAAGTTTAATTTAAATGAAAATTAATAATGATCATTCATAAAACCAATTTTTATTATCTTTGCACTCAGTAGCATTTATTAAATTGCCTGCTTTATGTACGCTGCTTTTCAAGTGCTTAGTTAAATGATGCTTTTGTCGAAAACGTTTTCCACATGACTCGCATGGATATTGTGGTTCTTTACCACATATTGTCAAGTGATTCCACATTGTCTTCTTGTTGAGAAAAATTCGTCCACAGCGACGACATGGAAACACTGCGGTCGCTACTAATTCTGTAAAAAAAGAAAACAAACAAATAAAAATATTTTATTATCTAAATAATTAATTTAATTTCCATTTACATCGATGTGTACTACTCCATGCTGTTGTGAATAATTAAAATATAATTAAATATAAAATAAATATAAATTATTTAAATTAATAAATAGCTACTATTTCAGCTTCAATATAAATCCTTAAACCCAGTTAATATTTCGTTATTATTTTTTTTTATTTACATTATCAATATAAATCAAAAATTAATTTTTAGAAAATGTAACACTTCAATTATTGTTACTACGATTTGCCTGGAATTAAGTAAAAATTGATTATTCTTAATTGAAATATTAACATCAATAAATAAAAGAAATATAACATTAGATTTATTTATTAAATTTTGTTCATGAAATAATTATTTATATATAATATTGTCAAAAGAAAATAATTGAGGTGAACATAACGTAGAAATTTATTATTTTTTAGATACAACATGAACAATAATTTATTTTTTAAATTTATTTCATAACCAAGACATTGAGTGAATGCTGAAATTATGTCGTCTTTTAAGATGCTCTTTTAGATGATGCTTGTGACGAAATCGTCTACCACAAAGATGACATCCAAATTGTGGCTGGATACCACATTCTAGACGTTGATGTTGTCGCAATGATTCCTTCCATTTGTACGTCCTTCCACAACTGTCGCAGATATGAGCTCGTCCCTCTAAAAAAAATTAATATAATAAATTAGACAAACAATTTCATAATGTTCAATTGTACGTTTTTTTTTTTTCTCATTTTGTTTTTTATTCTTTTCTGTTTGAAATTTATACACATGACAACAAACTAAATAAAATCGTAGAAATTTATTTATCATATAAAACAAACTTGCCACTAACAATTATTCCTAAAAACTGTTGAGAATTATTATGAGAAAAAAAATAATTTCAAAGTTATGAAATAGTATAAATATATTTATTTAAATAGAATAATTAAAATTTATTTTTGAATAATTCATGTCGTCTATTATGTTGTAATAAATTGCATTTATGTTTAAAACGTCTGTTACAGATATGACAAATGAATTGTGGACATACTCCACATTCATAATTAAGATGACGATTTAATGTGTATTTGTGAACATAAGTTCTTCCACACTGCGGACAGGGATAGACTCCAGTGAGGGTTTTATCTTCTGAAAACAAACAAAAAAAAAAAAAAAATAAAGCACGTGCGATTAGTAAGTTATTAAATAATAATTGCAATAGAATATAATAATAGTTATCTAATCAAGCTCATAGATATCTAGCAAAGAGATGAAATAATCAGCCGCAAAATTAAATATTTGAAATAGGAAAATTATGTAATAAAAGAAGAATAAATAAAACTTTTGATTTTATACAATGTAATGTACTTTTAATTATTGAATTGATGTATTGATATCATGTACGGCTGCATTTTCTCACAACTCTCTTTAATATGACGTATAAGTGATGATCGCCATTTGTAACACCTGCCACATGAACTGCACTTATGTTTGCCAAGATGTCGTTTGTAGTAATTTGCCTTTGAAAATCCTACAATGAAAAAAGAAGAAAAAATAATTTGTCAATCAATATTAAATTAAAATTGTTATAACACTATTTAAATTAAATGATAAGTTATATATACATTTATAAATAAATATTAGCAAAAGTTTGTTGGTAATAGATTTCATAATTAGTAATTCCAAGCAGAATGCAAATTATTTACATAAGCTATACGATTGCCTTGATTGAAAATTATATAATTTTTATTATCTATTCGTTTCATTCAGTATTTGTTTACAAATAAATTTTGGTATTAAAATATTTTGTTTAAAAATTAATTATTTTCATTTTGATTCAGTGAATAAATTTAATTATTTCGTAATGTTTTTTAAATGAAGTTATGAAATAATTTTGTGACGTTTTTCAGGTAAAAAAATGAATTGAATGAACACTTGATATATGTTTTTTCAACATCCATTTATGTCGTATCTTCATTCCGCATAATGGACAGCTGTGTTGTGGGGCTTTTCCACACTCTTCTTTTTCATGTCGTACTAATGACTGCATCCATCTGTATTCTTTGCCACAATTCCGACATAAGTGACGGCCAAGTCTCTTGTAATAGTCCTTTGATAATAAAAGGTCCATGTTAAAATCTGTAAAAAAAAATAATTGTTTAAGTTAAAATGAAAATGTATTTCTTGATAATTGTTATTATAAATTGTATAAAAATATGTCAAACAAAAAATTACAAATATTAAATATTATTATATTTTTTGAATAGGTGAATAATATTTTTTTTTATAATATTATATATTTATAAAATATTTATTATTTTATTTATTAACGTAAACATCGTTAAAATATAAAGCGTGAAAGCAATTATTAATAAAAAACATAAATGCTTTAAATATAATTAATCTAAGAATAGAATGTGAAGAATATTTTACTTTACTCATCAATTTCATTGCATTAAAATAAAATTTATATTCATAAAATTAAAAATCTAAAAATTCACTTTTTAATTGTCGCAATGATTTAATTTCTTTTGTGTACAGTCGCTAAATGATTTATTAATATCCTCTTGAATGTAAAAGTTGTGCCGCATATAATACATTTATGACCAACAGGATCATCTTTTTTTTTTGAAATTTCCAATAATTCTGATAAATTTCTTGAATAATCTGTCAGAACTGGCAGTTCAAGAGACATGAAACGTTTTTTCTTGTACTTTTTTCTGGGTTTCTTTGCTTCAACAGGGATACTCCAAGTACTATTGATATTCCACTCCACAGAGTCTTTACATTCGTATGGCTCCTTGTTGATTGTCATAAATATATTCTTGCCATCTGAAACAGAAAAAATCATTTATTCTCGATGTATAATTCATAAAATTAGAAAATGTAGAACAAATATTAATGAGGTGCACAGTGAATTAGAAAAATTTAATCAATCATATAAGCACATAATGCACTGACTTATTATATTATTTTTTTATATTGCGATATTAATTATGGATAAAAATAATTAGTAGGTAATTACAATAATCTACTTTAATTAATAGACATTCTTGATTTCTTGAAATTTTTTTATTTGAGTTCATGAATTTACGTTTGATGTTGAGTATTTCATTTATACTGATGTGATGACATTATATTCTTCTTTCAAGTGTCTCCTCAATGAATCAAGCAGCGTATATTTTTTTTCCACATATTAGACAGCTAAAGTAAGCACCATAATCATCAATTTAAATTTCGACTTGACCTGAAACATAAAAAATGTTAAAAAATCTGGTTAATAAAAGTTTTGTCAATTAAATATCTTCTTCAAAATGGTACCTGAAAATTAATATTCAAATTAAAAATATTTAAATAATAAAACTATGGAAATAATGAATGAAGAAAATATATAAAAACAGATGAAATAAAAAAAAATAAAAAAATATGTTGTCTATCATAATGAAATGTATTATATAATTTGAAAATAATTTGTTTAATTTTGTCTTTATTTATTTATTACAAAAAAATTCATTGATTCATGTGCTATGAACAATATCATCATTCATAATAATTTATTACATCTCAATATGCTATCAATTTAATTATCGAAAAGGCCTCAAAACTCTCATTCCGGAGAGTTATCTATTTTTTTTTTCTTCTTCAGTTATGTGCAAATTCGTCGCCCCAAATGATCAGAGTACATTGCCGTGTACAGTCCAAATGTGTCGTTGGAAATTCGAGCGTTGTTTGAATGCTTTGTGGCATAAACGACAAATATATTGTGGCAATTTTCCACATTCTTCACGCAAATGACGATTGAGTGTGCTCTTATTTGTATATGACCTGGTGCATTTGTAGCAAGGATAAGGCTTGAGAAAACCAATGCTCCGTGAACTTTGTCTATTGCTGTTAAGTCCACCACGATAATCTGAAAGCACACATAAAAATATTTGTTTACATTAAAATTATTCAATTTTACACTTTATTACATAAAAACGTGACACATTAAAGCACATATACGTACGGTTTGTGCCTTGCGATATTTCATGCGTAAATGGCTATTTTCTAAGATGAAATCTTCATGAATGTAGTAAGGATTTCTTTTTTATTCTCATATTGTGTTTGATGACATTTAAAATATTGATAGATGTTATTAGTAAGATGTATATGGCTGCTATTTATTTGTTTATTTATTTGACTCGAGGCCACGGATTATGATTTTTATTGTAATTGCGGTTACAACAGTAATTGTGTTGATTAAGTTTAGTAATGATAGATAGATGATTAATTTGTTTATCGGGAATGTACTTGTGATTAAAGGAAATGCATTCTATTTATTTGTTTTAATTGTGTAATGGTAATACTATATGTGGGCGATTAAACTGTGATGGTATATTATTCTGATTGCATTCTATTATTTTTCTTCGTTTAATTTTATCGATGATCTTCAGTGAAAATCTTGATATCCTCATGGAGTTGGTGCAAAAAGATGACCGTGAATTGTGGCATTGTGTCGTTGAAAATTAGCCTTCTGCTTGAAGCCTTTTTCACAAATGCTGCAGATGTACTGTGGCGGTTTTCCACATTCATCATGAAGGTGACGTTTGAGGCTGCCCTTGTTTCTATATGATCTACCGCATTTGTGGCATGGATACGGATTTTGATGGACGATAACGCGACTAAGACTCACTGGGTAACATGACCCCCTTGAACGACCACCTGAAAACACGAGAGAAAATAATATTTGACTACCGCTTAATCGTGCACAAAAATATTCAATTTAAAAAAAGTTTTTTCTTGGCTTTATTTTGGATTTGTTGATCTTACGGCTATGACAAATGGATAGATACGGTCTGTAGATGATGAAAATATCTTCGTGCTGAATATTCGGTGATGCATTTTATTTTTGTTATCATTGTGATAATTAAGAAGAAAAAAAAAAATCTCAAATAAAAAAAAACAGAAATGAGGAATAATTAAAAAAAAAATGAAGGTTGGAAAAATCACATCAACTTGCAACGAAAAATGAGTATTTGTATTTATTGAATTGGCAACTATTATTGTGTGCTTTTACCCCAATCACCGGAATAATTAAACAGGAATATGTATGATAAAAAAATGCTTGTGAATATATATGAATATTTTGTTGAACACTTATTTAAACCCGGGCCCATTCACGGGCATATTGTTATAGATGTATACGTGTATCAAGTCTTGAGATTCTCTTGAGTTTATTTAGTATCCTTTGAATTATTATTAAATCTTGAATCAGTCCATGTATCAGATTTCTTCTTTTTTTGATCTTCATTGCTGAGTTTTGAGGTTTATTATAAATTATAATTTGAAACCGTGAACATTTATATTATGTCGTTGAAAATTTGATTTTTGCTTGAAGCCTTTTTTGCAAACGTAGCATATATACTGCGGATTTTTTCCGCATTCGTATCGCAAGTGACGTCGCAGAGTATCTTTTCTGGTGTAGGATTTTCCACAGGTATGGCATGGAAATGGTCGCCACAGTTGTTTTATCCTCGGCGACTTTATTATTGGAACTTGGCTATTCTCTGAAATCAAAGGAATTTAACATTCATTAGTTGCAATCATTTATTTTTATTATACAGAAATATATATTTTGATAATGGGATATTTTTAGTTATTCATTAATTTGTTGACCGCAATTAGTGTATTTAATTTATGCTCACTGGTTTTATTTGACTGTTTTATGAGCGTAAAATTATTTCAATATCATAAGTGTTACATTAAAAGAAAAAATAATTTCATTTGTATTTACAGCAATTAAGCAAAAACGAAAAAAAACAAATAAAAAAAAAAACAGAGGCCACATCAACATCACACGGAAAGAATAAATTCACACATTGTTCTGATTTCGATAGTAAACAGCCAAAAGTAAAAAAAAAAATATATTTTCCAAGACAATTTTGAAAAATTATGTGAATTGTTTACCTGTGGTAGCTATCGATCTAGAAATATTTTTCAGTCAATTATATATATGAAAAAATTTTTAACTGAGTTATATTAATTTTTTTTTTTTTTTTTGTATATCTTATAATAATATAAAACGTTAATAATTCATATTATATGTGAAAGTAAAAATGTGCAAGTATGTGTGTTTCAAAGAATTACCTGCAATAATATTGAATTGCATCAGCCTTCAAATTTGTCGTAACGATCTCAATACTGAATATTTTCTTCGATAACATAACGCGCATTTCGAAAATTTTATTATTCAAAAAAATGTTAATGAAGAAATTAAAGAAATAAAAACTTTAATATTCAGCTTGACAAATACATTCTCAATACGTAATATCGTAAAAGAATTTAGGTTACTCCGAAGTAAAAAAATAAACATATCGAAACATATTCGATTTATTTCACATAAATATATTGAAAATATAAATAAATGAAAATATTTATAAATAAATATAATTATTCAAAATAATAATGAATGTTCTCAGTTTCACGAGAAAATAAAAACAAAATAAAAAATATCTTTAATGATAAATTTCAAAATCTTGATAAGTGGCGAGTAAAATAATCTTCTTCTGTGATGAAATAATCTTCATGGTGTACTTAATCTTCATGGTGAGCTGATTATCTTCATGATGAAATTGATGTCAAATAAATAGCTCCTTTTCAATCAGTCTTCTTGTTAAAAATCATAGACTGAATCTTCTGCATGATGTTGAGATCGTACGTGTCTCAAGTAACTACTCTTCTGCTTGAATTTTCGTCCGCAATACTCACAACAATGTGCTGGTGGTTTGCCACATTCTTCACGAATGTGACGCATAAGTGATACCTTCCAACAGTAAGTTTTGCCGCATGTGAAGCAGCAATGAGGCCGACGCGGTTGTTTTTTCAATGTCCAATTGAGGTCTTCCTCTGCAACGGTTGTGAAATTATAATGTTCATCTGAAAAACAAATCAAAGATATGTATCAGTATTAGTGAGGAAAGTTTTTATTCAACCAGTCGACACTAAAGAATTATGTCAAAGCTGGTTATAATTCCTCCATCCTTATTTTCTTTTAATTTCATTTGCAATAGTAATATCACATCTTGTTGATTAATTCTCACGAAGCAATGTTGTGAAATAATAAATACATGATTCCTTTATTTAAACATATTCGCCGTTTGCCTAAACAAAAAATTAAAAAAAAAATTAGTTGAATATCATTTTAATTATTTTAAAGGTGATGAATTTTTATTAAACTTGTGATTAAAAATTAAACGAATGTAACATATTCAAATCAAACATGTTAATAACAATACAATTAACTAATATTAAATACAGTAATTAATTAATTAATTAAAAATATAGAGTGAATTGCTTTGAGATGCTTTGCAAGATGATGTTTGTGCATAAATCGTTTGGAGCATATTTCACATACAAATTTACGTGGTTTTCCACATTCAAAACGTTGATGTTTCGTCAATGAGTCTTTCCATTTATAAGTTTTTCCACAACCATTACAAATATATTCTCTATAATCATTTATGGTTGATTCATGGTGAATATTTTGTTGATAAACATATCGTTGAATGGGCACTGCAACAAAAAAAAATGATGATGAATGTCAAAACAGAAGAAATAAATAATTTTTTTACTGACTTCTGATAAATATATTATTAAATAAGGAGAGTTGGGATAATGAGCAAATGATAAGAAAATTCATCAGTATACTCATTAAGGATTATATTACATATACCCAAGCATTTATTGCCTTTTTATTTTCTTTCATGAATTTTCATCGACGTAACAAATTTTTTATCGCAAATGGACATGATGTTTTCATATGTGATACCATATGATGACGATGTTTAAATAATTTGAAACACTTTGGGCAAGCAATAGTTGGTGCTTTGCCACATTCATAACGTTTATGTCTATCAAGTGTTCCTTTTAATTGATATTTATTGCCACAAATGCATTTGAAACCTGAAGTTGATGCATTTGTCGTTGTATTTTTTTTTGGTCTTCCTCTTTGTAAACAGCATTCATCAAAGACATTATTGAATCCATAAATAGTATTATCTGAAACGTAAAATATATTATGTCAATATGGGGAAAAAAATTTTAATATTTATTAACACTTTGAATTAATATTTGCAAAGCCGCATTCATTATAAAAGGCACATATTAAATAAATTATTATGTTTAACAATTTAAAGAATTTTTATTTATAAGTTAAAGGTGGCAATTAAATTAAATTACGTGTGAGTGTTTATAATATGAAATATATTCAAATATATTTCACTGTGAACAATTATTTTGGTTCAATATATAATAAAATCTTTGGAATGATTTTTAACTATCAACTGAAAAATTGCAATAGTTATTATTTATGTTTAATATTTTATTATTTTTATTTAGTATATTGGTCGATTGGGCCTTTTTGGATTGCCATGTACTTTTTGATGTCGTATCATGTTTGATTTTATTTTTGTTTGATACGAGCATTGATAACACTGGAATTGTGGTTGCTTGCCACATTCATCTCGTTGATGACAATGAAGCGATGCTTTCCATTTATATTGTCTGCCGCAGCGATTGCAGTAAAATGGTTTGAATGTGGGTCTTTGGAAACCTGCGAAGAAATAAAACAAATAATTACAAAAAATATATATTAAAATTATATTAAACGTATATAAATGTCCCTAATGAATAAAAAAAATATTAAATGCACAAAAGTGTTATTCAAATACAAGCACAGAAGTGAATGGCGAACATACGTGACTTCAGACCTATAATATAAATACTATTGTAACTGAAAACTTAAATATTAATAGATTACAATTTTATTAAAATTTTTTAATTTCAAAGTATAAAATAAAATCCATTTACAATTTTGACAAGAATATTTTCTTCCACATTTATTTATTAATTATTTTCTGATGAATACGTAGAGATATTTCGCACTTGAATCGTCTTCCCCAAGTGCAAATCCGTTTACCTGAAACATAAAATACAAATATATTAGTATAAAAATAAAAAATAAAAAAAAATATTTATCCTCCTCATATTTGAACTAATCTTCACATACCGTAGCCATTAAAAGGAATAAATAATGTTTTACAGAATTAAAAATAACAGAAATAGTATCAAAATAATTATTAAACCAACTTAATCTCAATTGATTAATTTAATTTGTTTATTATTTTTTCTTTTTGTGTCTCCTTGCTAACATAATTGTTATTATAGGTATACACTCACAATTGTAATTAGTTTGCACGAAAAAATAAGGAAGATAATTATTCAACCATAATTGTATCTACTTTATATGTAACTATATATTATTACAGCCCCTGTTATAATTTAATAATTACATGCATGTATATGCATATATATTTTTTTTTTTTTTTATGAGAGGAACAATTTATATACATGTTCATCAATCAAATTTAATAACTTTACCCACAAATATATTCTCATCACCAATCCTATTACCTCGATAACTATTTATCAATGTTTTACATCAGGAATAATTATTCCAAAAATTCGAGAACACTTACATACTAATTATTATCTCGATGTCCTTATGGCCTAAGTTTTTTTTTATTTTTAATTAGTTGCTTCTTCTTCCAACAAAAAATCATATACATACGTAGTATACATATTTTGTTTTTGTTTTCGTATGCCATTATTACGTCATATAAGTATATATATTTATTTATTGTTAATTTTTTTGTTTGTCCCCATTTGTTTATATACTACGATATATATGTAGTTTCAAAATAATTCTATATAGGCATCTCGTGTCGACATCTAAAAGGCTGACACGATGACTCGAGTATTGCATAGCTGGCTTTGTTTATTTATTTATTTATTTATTTATTTATTTTTTTTATTTTTTGCTCTTTTGTAATTATTTTATGGTGTATCATTTTCTCCATTTCTTATCTGTATTGGCACAAAAATTAATAATCGTTTTTTCATCTACAATCAATTTAATGTAATTTGTTTTTTATTTTCTTATCATAAATGGACACCGAAAAAAATTGTTCATTCAAAATTTTGTCTTTTTTGATTATTCAAATAACATTTAGTACATCTCACTTTTCATGTGTATTTTTTGTTTGTTTATATCAGTCTTTGTGCTGCTTATTTGTCGCATCTGCAATTCAGTTATATTCTTCCATTACGTTTGGCATATTATTATTTTTTATTTCCATGAATAATGCACTAATTATTTATTATTTGATTTGACATCACATAAAATGTATACGTTCATATCTAACTTTTTTATTCTCTCTCACTTTGGTTTTGTTTGTTTCAGAAACCTGGAAGACACGTTCTAAGACGCTTTCGCGTTTTATTTTGAGTCGATGCAGAGAGAAGAAAAAAAAAGTCACGATAATGAAGAAGAAAATTAGGCAAAATGCTTTTAGGAGAGCAGTAACAATTGAATTATTTTTTTTCCATTTATTTATTAACAATGCAATATGCATCGACTCAGTTTTATCGCGAGATTCTTCTTACAAGTAACTCGACAGTGTTTTTAGCTTAAAGAATTAATAGAAGTGTTAGAAGAGAGTACGTTGGAGATTGTAATATAATTATTATTCTTTACGTTTTGATGAGAGACGAAAAATTTTCAATAAACACATGAATTATCCATTTCAGATGAGGATATTGTTGAACACGATTAACAATTAATATGTATAGATTATTAATATGTCTAGAGGAAGAAATAGATAGACAGAAGATATTTTTTTATATGGTATATAAGCATAAATATTTTGTATATCAATACACAGATATAAAGTTCTGTTTTTTTTTATTCCGGAAGAATATTTTTAGATTTGAGGAAAAAATTCGACTAGATTTGATTTTTTTTTTTTTGCTTCCAGCAGGATTAGCTTTTAGCGATATTCAATATGTTATTATTAATCATGGAAGAAGAGATATACATGTAGAGAAATGTGAGATATTAGCAAAGAATATTGATATAGATTTTTCGACAGGCGATATTAAAATCGTTGATATTTTATCGGTTTATCGATTCGATCTAGAAATATTTGACGAATGAATCTGTCACATTGATAGCCATATTAATAGATACATGAAGATAGAATTTTTTTTTTTCTGTTAAATATATTTTCTATTTATGAATTTCTGGATGAAATTACCTTCATAAATTTAGGCTTTTTTTTCTCGACTAGATTTCAATTTAATTTGGATTATTACATGACAAATTATATTTGTTTTTATTTTTTCTTCATTTTACCCATTTTCTCCCGCAAAAGTTTTATTTCACTTTTGACTAGTTATATTTACTTGCATTCATCAAATTTTTTTTCATATTCTATTTTTACTGCCCTAAATTCACATAAAAATTTTACGTTTCCGTATACTATAATAAGATTTGTGTTTCATTCGTTGCCTCCGAAACTGTTTGATTTCAGCTAAACAGTTATATTGTAAGCTAAATTATTCAAAATACGAATAAAATATTCGCGTTAATTCTAACACTAGAAACACTTTGCAAATTATCAGTCCTAATTGGACATCAATTGTTTTTTCTTTTTTTTTTTTGGTCAACTAGTCACCTCTTCGATTAATATAATTTCGAATTAGCAAATTTCTACGTTTCACGCAAAAGAATATTTTCATTTACACATGTAATTTTTTATAATTTGTATAAAAATAATTGGGCGTATCAGCAATATTGGAAAATCGGGAAATTTCTACACTTCTGATGCCTGCACAGAAAAATTTATTATTTCTTCTTTAATAAGCGGATCATTATTTTTTTTTTCTACATTTGTTCCAAATAAATCCCAATATTCACTATACTTGACGATTCTCGCAATAAAAGTTCCCGATATACGGTCAAATATTCAACAATATAGATCCTTATAATAAAAACTATTTTTTGTTGCTTTTTAATTCGATTGATAATTAATAAATTGGCACCCAAAATCAATCTAACCTTCTAATATTCATTTGTTTATGTGGTTTATGTTGAATAAACTCTTTCAAACACAGTGACTTTATATCAGAAAAAATTTCACTCTCATAAGAATAATGCTACAGTTATTTTTTATCCCAAAATAAAAATAATTAAAAATTCTGTTGGACTCTAGCAGCTATCATGTCAATATGACTGAAAATAAAAGAAAAAAAATAGAATCGAAATAATTATTCTCTTAATATTCCAAGCATCAACAACTTTGGTGCACTTGATGATAAAATATTGTCATGGTGTCGCTATCCCGAGTATTTTTTTCAACCATAATATTTAAATACACACGAAGCATCTTTGATTAACTAACTGAACTATTATTCATTTCAAATCATGAGTCATTTTCACTACTGTCAATTACTATTGGCAACATTTATCAGTTCTTATCCACAATGAATCCTCAGGCAATGAGCAAAAGCTTTATCAACCGCGCTGCCTCGTGTTTGTAATCTATAAAAAAAAATTCCGAACGATTAAAAAAAAAATATAGAAATAAAAATTTGCAGGATAAGGATAATTGATATCTGCATTTGGATATCAGGAAACGACTGAGAAGTAATATGAACAGAAAAAAAAACACAGCGTTATAATAAATTAGTAACAATGAAAAATAAAATAAATAAAAAATTAAAAACCAGATAAATTTATAATTTGACACGTGGATACGTTTTCTTTGGCACTTGGCAACTATTATGGCATTATTGTTTGCTGTCTAAAGACAGTTGTATTCATTTTAGTTTTATAATCTTTCAAAGATTAAAATAGTACATTGAATCATTGCGTTTTCAGGCCTGCTGATTAACAGCCGCAGATGATTGTGACTTTGTCAATATATGACGATGATTAATGTGGGCTTTTAAATTTCTTTCATATTTTGAACTGAATGCGCAATGAGGACAACTGAATGATGGTGCTTTGCCGCACTCATAAAGCATGTGTCGCTTTAGAATATATGCATTTTTATAGGACTTGCCGCACCGAGAACAGTCATGACGTCTATCATGAGCAGAAATAGTCAATGGTCGATTGTTGTTGCGGCCAACGTGACGCGCTGGACAATGAAGACGAGCACGTCGTTGTGGTGCCAATGGTGCTGGTACTTGATTGTTGCTGCTATTAATGTTGTTGTTATTGCGACCAATACGTCGGCTGCCATCTGAATTCCAGCCAATAGACATGAAGAAACCTGTAATAGGAAAAAATCCCAAAGGACATTTGGATTAGTAAAATTAGAATGGTATTTTCGTCACTAGTTTCGTTTATCATCTTTTATTTGTTTAAGATGAATTTTCGATATTGACGGCGCGGGCCATGCCAAACAATCAAGTCTCAAAGCTACAACAACGAGCAGATGAAAGGATGAATGTTGAGGAATGCTATTTTGTTCAGGGATTTGCTATTGATGATTCATTGCTGTGATCATGTGATTTTTTATTTTATTTCATCGTTGATTGTTCTTCTTGTTGTGCGGAGCCCTTCCTGAAACTCAAAAATAACGTGACATTAGTATATATTAATTAATTGATACGAGGGAGAGGAAAATTCTTGATTGATTTTTTTTTTTTTCTTTATTTAATCATTTTATATTAACATAATTTTTTAAACTATCATTTTCTTCTTATTTATTCTTCATTGCATCTTGAAGTCCAGTGGATGACCTGTAAAAAGAAATAATAAAATCAGTATGCGGAAGTGAGAAGAATAATAATAATTCATCAGTGATTAATATGAATTTTTCATTGAAATTTAAAAATTGAAGAAACTGTAAACAAATATTTTTTTTTTTTTTAATAAAATGACTCTGGCAGGCAATGAGGAAGGCATACAGGAACTTTGTCTTTCTAGACTTTATTTTGCTCTAATTCGAATACAAGGCCTTCTACAAATTGACAAATAAAGATTGAAGAATAAAAATGATCAAAGCACTTTTTTGTTTTTTTTTTTCTTTTTCGATTTTGGAATGTTCGAAACAGCAAT
>JAQQBS010001424.1:4535923-4568169 GCA_030347275.1 Microctonus aethiopoides
AATTTTTTTTTTTCGCTTTACGCATTTTATTTTGTTTTTTTTTTTATCTATTCACTGGTATTGCCAACAATATTTGTTTGAGAACTCATCGTCGCACCAAGTCGCTTATGATCTACATATTTCTACTATACGCGATAAAATTCACGTTTTTTTTTTATTTGATATAATACTTGTCACGTCTCGATTTCCCGAGACTTATTAGTTTGATTAATTGCCACATAGTAGGGCACTATAACGTTAATAATGAGGAACAGTTTCATTTGTACTTCACAATTGCAATTAAAAAATGAAATGAAATATTATACAAATGATTGAAAAATTTATTTCAATTTTTCTCAAAGAAAAAAAAAATGAAATAAAAATATTATACAAGTTTGACAAATGATTTGAAACCACAATATTCAGTCTTATATTCAATGTGATGGTACTAGAAATATTTCATCCATCGCTTTCAATATATGAAATCATTTGTTTCACTGAAGAAAAAAAAAACAATTATATATAATAATATTATTTTAATATTTTTTTGTTATTTTTATGAATAACTTGAATATTCATATTTATATTGTAATTGCAATTGGAAGGAATGAGTTTGTGGATACGGTTTGTGCGACGAGAATCCTCAAAAATTGGGCACATAAATTCTCTTTATCACTTAATCGACCTGGCTGAAAGTGATTTTGACTTTAACTGAGAAAAAAAAAAATCTTCCTTAAATATTCGTATACGATGTATGGTATCGTTAATTAATTACAAAATCTAACCCCATACAAGGGGGAAAAAAAAATACAAATGAATATTAAAAAGACGACTACTATGTTGGTGGCAAAAAAAATAATGGGCACGGTAAAATCTTAACAAAAAAGCGCTTAAAGGGCTATCTACAAATATGTTTATGTATAAAGATATATTCATTTATATAAATATATATATAATTAAATGCATTGCAGAAATCTGCAGTTAATTGTGGCAGTCTGTTCGGTTATATTTGTACCTTGAGAACTTGTTTTAAGTAAGTTCCAAAGGTGTTAACCGTTTTTTATCTTGAGTAATATCTGAGGCTTCTTTTTTCTTTATGTTATAAAGATACATTATTGTATTATATACATTACGTTTGATTGACTAAAAAAAATAAAGAAATATGTATGAAAATACATATTGCATGGCGAAGTAATTGTAATGAATGGAAAGACGGAATGAACTCTGAGTGAGCAATGAAATGTAATATAATATATTTGTATATGTTTGTGTTTGTCTTTACTAAAGTGCGCTTAATTTTCACTTTTAAAAACCAGGTCGATTAATAAGTTTAATATTTACGGTGGATTGTAGATTGTATCCGCAGACGACTCGTTTGATCTCTCTCTCATCTTTGACTGTCCCAATAAGCTCACTTGCACTACGATCGTGTCCGTTTAAAAATATGGAACCAGTGTGACCAGAATGGTTGCTATGGAAGAGCTCCGGATGTGACCGGACGGTCGTTGATCTCACTTGAGACTGTCTCATGTCATAATTTAATATAAAATAAAAACAATATTTTTTTTTCTCTCTAAAAACTCGTCATATTTGTTTCTAAAATTGACCATTAGACTATTTTATAAATTTGTTCATATGGTCATTTTGAGTATTTTTTTTTTTCGCTTCTCACCAACCTCAAAAACACTTTAATTTTTAAATAATTTTTTTTTTTTTTCGATTTCATCGACTAACATTTTATATAAACCAATGCAATAACGTTTCCTTATGGAATTTTTTTTTTTTTTTTGCATCATCACTAGAAAACAGAGAGCGTACAGCAGTACGAATATTTTTTTATTCACTCATTTTTTCATCTTAAAGCTTTTTTATAGTACGATATGAAAAGATAATTAAAGACAGCCTCAAGCTGAGGATTCGACATGATTTTATCTCTCATTTGTATCGGTACATCTCGCGAAAATATTGAAATTAACGGAAACTGTATGTACGACTTGAACATTTTTTTCTGTTGTTATTTCAAATGAAATAAAAAAACAAAAAAAAAAATTTTTTATAATAGTAATAGAAATTCGAGATGACCCGCTGTAGTGTTATGGTTGCCTGCAAAGCGTCGTACACCAGCGACGTGTTACTTATTTTTTTCTTTATCGCCATAAAGGAAATTATCATTCCTCCTCGCTCGTAAATCCAAATACAAAAATTAATTACAAATTAAAAATAAACTAGCTTGACGTTTTGTTTTTTTTTTCTTTGTTAATGCCTCCACTTTTTTCTCCAAACTGGAAAATTAATATAAAAACTAATATTCCTGTGTTGTCTCGCTTAACGATGAAGTATGAAGGACGAAGTTTGTATTTGTTTTTTTTTGTTTAAATTGCGCGTTCAAAAGTCTCACGAATTCGTTGATTTAAATTTCTCTACCGTTGTTCTTTGTGAAACATTCGCTTCTTCTTTTTATTTTTTTTTTTGTTTTCTTCTCTTTTCTTTAATCTAAAATCACTTTTAGTTTGAAAAATTTCACGATGACGACGACGACTCGGAGTGTCGTGAGGGCCCGGAAGACCAGCAACCGGCTTCGTTATTTACCCTCCCGGCCGCACCCAAATTCTTACACGAGCTCTTGCTTGAAGATTTTTTCCTTGTGCATACGTTCCATATGACGAGCAATGTGCATCTTCTGTTTAGCACGATAGACACAGTGAGGACATTGGAATTGTGGCTCCTTACCGCACTCCCACTTTTGATGATTTCTCAAGCTACTTTTCAGCTTGTAAACACGTCCGCACGCTGGACAATTGAATCCTTCTGGATTCCCTGTTGAATTACTGCCGAAACCTTTGCCCAAGCCACCACCGGATCGCCACATTATTGATGGCACACTCCAGCGTTGCCATGCTGCTGCCCATTTTAGTCCTGTGATACTTAGGTCCTCAGCTGGAACACAGGGTGTAAGTGTTAATCGTGTATTCAAAGTTAACAATAATTTATATCAACAAAAAAAAAATGAAGACAAAAAAAAAATTTTTATTTAGAGTTTTTTTTCATCAAATTTTGTCAAATTGTTTTTGTACATTGAATTTGATAGTTATTTTTTTTCACAATATCTCAATTTTTTTCTGGTTAATTTTCGATTGTATATCAAAGATTTTTATTTTATTTAAAAGAATTTAAATATTTAATTTGGGCTCCTGAAAAACTTTCAAATCTCGAGGTTTAAATTGAATAATATATTTTTTTATATTTTCTCATTGTTTCCTTTGTGTTTAAAAATGTTTTTTTAATTAAAAATTCAATCCTCGAAATTCGACTGTGTAAAATAATTAAATTAAATTGATGGATGATGCATTTATATATCCGTTCGAGCCCCCAAGCAGCTAGCCATGAATAATCTGATACAGAGGAGGACATATCGCGCTTTAGTGGAAGGAATAAATGATTGATTTGCTGTTATTAAAAAATATTTCTATTAATAATTTAGTTTGCTTGTAAATTATTCTCTTACATTTATTCCTTTCGCTGTGCAAACGATAAGTTATTTATTACTTTTTTTTTATTTTATTTTATTTTTTTTTTTTTTTTCGTTTTGTTTCAAGTGAAAATCTATATACAAAGTAATCTTTTGAAAAGTTAGTGCGCATGCCAGCCTTTCAGGAATAATCAAGATGATGGTAAGATCGGGAAGAAATAACAGTGAAGGAATAGACGATTGACAATACAAGAGTGAAAAAATTATAAATTTGCATCAACGTGAACACAAAATATCGTCACTAATTTCGAATACTTTTACTCCCCATTTTTTTTTTTTTTTCATTCATTTGTATGCTCATAGGATTTATGAGTGGATAATAAAAAGGACACATGGATAAAGAATGTGATTACGTACGGGAAAACTAAAAGATTTCAAAGAGAAGAGACAAATGTCAATGATCGAAATCTAGATTGAAAAATATATAATTGCTACAAATGAATAATAGCAATAAAGAATGAATTATGGTTCATATTTCTATTCATTCTTATAATTCTAATTTACTACTACACGATGAATTTGGGAAATGGTATTGAATTTTATTATATTAATATTTTAATCTAAAATAATGCATAATACTAATTATCATCCGATTCGGAAAATAAATTTTTGTTTTGCCGAATGAAATGGATTTGATTGATTTTTTTTTGTTAAAAAAAAAAATATTCAATTCGCTTGAAAATAATTATGTCCAGTTTTTCTTTCCAATGCTGTTGAATAGTGAAGACATGGTGGTGTGAAATTCATCTTGTAATTTTTTTTTCCATCATTGCATCCATACCAAATAGTGAACCGTCTTCCTCGCCATTCACCTGAAAATGAAATATAGATTTAGATGTGTTCAAATTGTACGATTTACCAAGCAATTGATTTAATCTTCTTCTTCTTTTTTCTCTTCTTTTCTCCAGTGTTTTTGCAAGATTTTCTTATGTCTACCAATTTTTGGCTATTACCAAAAAAATAGTTTATAAAAAAGATGTATTTGATTTTCCATCTAAATCAAAATAAATATTTTTACCTTTCATTTATTAGATAATAATTATGAAAATAAATACAATTATTCTTCAAAAATGAATTAGAAGGCACTTTCATAAATATAAACCACACATTAATATGATATATAAAAAAAAACACGCAAAGAAAAATGATAATACAACGAAAAAAATAGAAAAAAAAAATATTCGTTTGTTGATTTTTGTCTGTTAATCAATTTTTGGAGTATAAGCAAGAAGATCATGTTCAATATCTCCAATTTTTTCAAAATGTTGACGTCTAATGTGACGCATCCAATGTGGCTTTCTTTTGCATCGTTGAGGACAAAATGGACATTGAAACAGTGGCTCTTTTCCACACTCCCAACGAACATGACGCATTAGTGAGTCCTTTCTTGAATAACTTCTTCCACATTTCATGCAAACGAATGGGCGATATATTTTCTTCGTTTTCGGTATTTTCAACTCGGTGAATTCATCATGCTCCTTGACATTCCTCATTTGAACTTGTAGTGGTAACTCGAAGTCCAGATAACTGCTAAAATCTGAAAGTAAATTTTTATTTTGAGTTTAGGTGTATTTTAAAAGTTGTAAAAAATTTTCCATTCTTGAATTCATTCCATCCCACCACCAAATGACTGCCAAATACTGAATTAAAAATCAGTTAATGACGTCGTGCAGGAATATAAATACAAAAATCTCTTTAAATAATTGAGAAGACATAATTCAATCTTTTTCATGCTCAGAATTTTTTTAGAGTATGATCAAATATTTTTCTATGTTGCTAAAATGAATCAAGTAATGAATAAAATATATAAATAAATTTGATTTTCTTAACATTAAATATAATTAATTGGGAAATTCCAGCTAATATTGTATTATCTATTAATATTGATACTTCTGAATGTTCTATACGAGAAAAGGAAACGGAAAAATTGAGTTACTCTATTACACTCAACAAGTTTCCGTCGCACTTCTATCTCCCTCTCAATTATCACATATCGTCTTCAATAACGCCAAATTTTACTGAAAAAAAAAGAAATAACAACGAAATTATTAATTAAAAATGAAAAGATTAATCGGATTATTATTACCAAATATTTCATGGTACATTTTTCTCAATTTCGCAACCAACTGATTTCCATCGAATTTTTCTTTGACAATAATTATATAATCTCCAGTTTACTTCAACATTTTATTTGAATTATAAATATTTTCAACGTATATTTTATACTCAACGAAACAAAAATAGCGACTGATCTTCAAAAATATTTCATGAAAAAATAAACAAAAATGGAAGAGAAATTATTTTACAATAATTTTTTAGAATTCTCAGAAAGCAATTATGAAATTAAATAAACGAAAACAATATTAAACAAATGAATACAAACGAATTCAGTACGCAATTAATAATAACAAATAAATTAAATATATTTCACATAATATATATTTAATTCACATGCTACCGTCATAATTTTTATGTGTTTCCATGTGCTTAACAAGCTTGTCATGTCGATAAAATTTCTTATTACAATAAGCACATTTGTATTTAGGATCTTCAACATGAAGTTTCATGTGTGCCGTTAAATTGTGCTTATACGTAAATCTTCCATGACAAATTCGACATTCATAATTTGGTGCTTTGCCACATTCCATACGCAAATGTCGCTTTAAACATGATGTTCTCATATAAAGACGACAGCAATTGGGACACTTGAATGATGACTGCTGACCTCGTGGTGCTCTTACAGGTTGAAATGCATCTGTTGTTGTTGAATGATGCTCCACAATATCCAACACCTCTGGCACTATTGGCTCAGATTTTATCGGTCCCAAAAGATCCAAATCAAACGTATTTTGTAGAAATTGATCTCCATGCCAGATACCTGAAAAAATAGACAAAAATATGAAATATCTATTCAGAGAAAAATTTTTATTTCCCCAATAAAACTTCAACGAAGTTATGTAACGAAAAAGCTGACATTCAATTTTACACATAATATTTTTTAATAAACGAAAAACAATTTATTAATATTAATAATGATGATTTTTTCCATAGTATAATTATAAAAATAAAGTATATTTTATATGTGTTCTATTCTTTCAATCACAATTGAGTTTTTTATTTATTTATTTTTTTGGTTCGAAGCTCAATTATTTAATTTCACACTAATCATCTGTGAATCGTGAATCCATTTTAATATTGTCATCACTGTTTGGCAATAAATGTATGCGATAATGTCTAAGTAAACTGTGTTTGTGTTTAAACTTTGAGTGACATATTACACATTGAAATTGTGCTTCTTTTCCACACTCAAGTCTTTTATGTCGTTGAAGTGAAATAAGCCTTCTGTATTGTCGCCCACATGAATCACATGGATACAAAAGATCACTGCTACCCGGCTGCATGAACCAGTCAACTGAAAAAAGAATGAAAAAATATTTATTAATCAGATGAGTTCGATGAAAAAAAAACAAAATTCATTTCATTAACATTCTGCAGATGGGATAGGAACAGTAACAAAGCAAAAAAAAAAATGACTAAACAAATAAAAAATAAAACAAATACATTTTTTTTCTTATTCAGAAAATAACCCGCAACAAAGTCCGTGTTTTGTTTTATTAATAATATTATTAATAATAATAAAATAATAAGAATAATCAATAATATTCCAAAATTCATATGATAAACCTTTCCAAAAAAACATTAAATATTGGAGGAATGATAGGACTGATAATAATTATCATTTTACATGCTAATCTCTTAAAAAATAAACAGAGAGACAGAAACAACTTTTTCGCATGATCTTTCGGCTAAATGATTTCTAACGATTTTTTTTTTATCTACAATAATTATTAAGTTCATATGTGTAGATACCAAAATACCAAATTTTACAATGGAAAAAAAAAGTCAAAATATATCAAGAGCTATATATAAAAATTAAATTATCATTAATCTTATTCGAATTAATTGAAGTACGAAGAGCATTCATTGAGGCTTCATTAAAAATTATTAAGAAAATAATGTGTTAACTATATATATATATATATATAATCGTGGGTAACGTCAAAAAATGTGTTGATGAATAAGCGAAAAACCAGAAAAAAAAAAAATGTCTTACAAAGAAATTAGATTAAAAAAAAAATACATATGAACAAAGTAGAATAATAGTATCAACCACACGCATGAACTTCGCAGGCACGATATAGTGAAGTACTACTAAATCGCTAAAAATACTGATATAAAAAATACTGACGTCCATTTCACAGCAGGAGCGTCATGTTTTTTTTTTCTTTTCGTCGTTAAATTAATCTCTATGTGGTTAGAATTATTTATCGATTGTACAAAATATATCTGCTTCTTGATCGCATTAAAAAAAAAAAGTGAATTTGTTCATTCATAGATATGTTCAACAGTAATAGATTAAAACACGACGAACACATTAACTGATTTTCATCGTGTTAATAATAATTTTACACGAAGACTTAAGTATCCAATATACAGAATAATTGATGTTCAAACTTCGATAAAAAACTTTGTGAATCTTGATATCTTTTAAAAGATAAAAATCAAAAACAATACTGGATTAAAAAAGTAATCGGAATGTGCGAAAACATTCTTATTAACTTTTGTTTTTCCGAAATCCCGACGGATAAAATTGTCCAGCACTATCATGAATTTCAATAATTTATACAATAATTCTTAGTACTTGACAGAGCACTAAGTGTAATATTATACATTAATTTCATGGTGCGACATACATGTATTCAAATGAAAATAAATTGTCTAATTTCTAAAGAAATTTATCGTTATATCATTAAATTGAGTTGCTTATTAAACGGTAACAATTCCGCGTAACAATGAAACAATAATAGTTTTCAAGACAATTAAAATGCTTCCACTATTTTCCTTTATCATTACTACAAAAAAAAAACGTGCAAAAATAAATACTAATAAGTAATAATGGCAATAGATATTTTATCTCTGGCTGAAAAATAAGTTTTGAATTATAAAAAGTTTCCATACTTTTCATTAAATTTTTTTCCGTTTTTCACGATGACGAAATAATAAAAATGAGGTAGATAAGTTGAGTGAATTAATTAAAAAATACACTCAACATCAATATTATCATCACTGTTTCTCGGATAATATTTATAATTTTCATAAATACCAGAGCAAAAATATCTATTAACATTTGCAATTCATGGACGGTTGGAATGTAGTCTTTTTTTGAGCAATGTCATTTGAGTAAATATAATTGAAGATTTGAAAGTATTTAATAATGAAATTATAAATAAGTGAAAGCACTTTATATATTTGTAAAAAATATGTTTCAATCCCTAGAACCCTGCGATCCTTCATCATAACCCATTTTTTGATGATGTCGTTTGTAGTGTACAGTTAAATTGCCGCGTTGTCGTGCCTTATATGGACACTCTGGACACTGAAATGCAGGTGGTTTGCCACCACATTCAACCGTTTCATGACGACGCATTGTACTCTTCCATCGGTATCCTTTGCCGCAAAAGCGGCAGCGAAATTTGCGCTGCTGCTCGTGAGGAACACCAACGTACGTGAGGTCGCGTGGCTGAGGCAATACCTCAAATGAATCTGGAAATATTACTTCACGCGTTGAACGTTCTCGTGTTGTCGTTGTATTAGCTGTTGTTGTTGTTGTTCCCTCACTGAAATTTCCATCTGATGATCGACTGTTTCGACTTTCATTGCTGACCATTGATCGGGTTTTTTTTGTGGAATGTTTGCTACCACCACTGGTACTGTAGTCCGAGCGTAATAGTGACAGCAGTGCACCCATACCTGAAACATCAGCCGCCGCAAGTGCGCAAAAAGCAACGATTAACCAAAAAAACGAAAAAAAAGAGGATTATTTTTTAAAATAAAAAAAAAATGGGTCAAAATCATTTTGGATTGGCAAACAAATGGGTTGTAATATGGGAAAGGATTGAAAGGGACATGTCATAACGCGTGGCACTGTGAAAAATTTCGTATTTTTAAAATTAGAAACATTTTGAAATAGTATTGTTATTCACAATAATTTTTCGCATTCAATATTGAAATTTTCTCAGTGCAGTTTTCTTTTCTTCGGGACAACTGATAAAAAAATAATGATGCAATCGATGATGATAGTTATTCTTGCATATAGAAAAAGTAGATTAAAATTATTTTTATATTAAATAAATTTAAAAAAAAAAACACCCATAACCAACCCAACACATATGAATCAACCAATAGCCTTCGAAAAAAATGTGTGTAAATTCTATGTGCCCAGAATAAATAATAATTTTTGCCAATTTGTGAGATAGTGAATTGGTTTAGAAGAGACATAGGAAATAAAAGATGATCAATTAATATAGATTCCAAAAAAGGGATAGTTAAATGTTGAAACAAAAAAAATTACGTTAATAATTATCTTACTCCATTTAAAAAAAAAAAAAATTGACATTCCCCCCTCATAAAATTATTACAAAAATTTTTTTATTATTTGTAATTTTAAATTTCGCATGAAATCGCGTTCATTTAGATTAAAAAAAATGTGTATATGTACATATTAACAATGTACAAATATTTTTTCATGAATAATTTCTATAAATCAATAAATCAATTAATAATATGGAACATATTTGTACCATAATTCATAATATTTAAGCATATGCATGTATTTATAATTTAAATTCCATGAATCATCATATGTTTCGGTAGACTGCTCTTTCGTAATTTCTTCTCGCAAATAGCACACTTAATAAATCGAATATTGCCACACTCGTACTGTTGATGACGATTTAAGGAGCTTTTATTCTTGTAGCTACGATGACAATCTTCACATGGATATGGTTTCTTCACCATTCCAATGATAAATGATGCGCCGAAACCTGAAACAAATTGATCAAATATACTGTTAATATCTGTCCTAAATTTATATATCTCTTTTTTTTTTCCTGCCATCATAATTAAAATAATGATGATGATTATTATTAAACACTGATTTTCCACTTATATTGTTAATTTAGCTAGGACAAAAAATGGATTTGCTGCACCATCATAAATTTTCGTACAACTCAATGATACATAATGAAAATGTTCAATATAGAACAATCGTACGTTTTATTTTTTCTGAAACAAAAATATTTAATTTAATATTATCAATAAAATTATTGAGTCAGCTGCAATAGATGAGGATAATGCTAATGCTTTATTGATGTATAATTCTGTGTCGAATAATATACACAATGAAAATTATTGATATTGTGTTTTCAATATCCATGTCGAGTGTTTATATGAGTATTGAGATTGAATTTTCGTTTTGAGCTAAAACGACAATAGGGACAGTGAAATTGCGGTGGTAATCCGCACTCCAATCTCAAATGTCGTCTCAACGATGAAGAACTTGAATATGTCTTCTCGCATTTTTGGCATGTGTAACCAGAATCCATGAGGGTTCCAACAATTTGACGTAATGCCATTGATCTATTACGTCTGTGTGACTCTGAAAAACAACAATTACAATCATATTAATAAAATTAATTAATCAACTGGTAGTTAATATATAAAAATTAATTGACAAATAATAATAAAAAATAAATATTTAATTTATGAATTAAATAACAAACGTATGAATAATATTCTGCTGAAAAATAATTTAAATAAGTTGTATAATAATAATTAATAATTGATATTGCGAGCTAAATTAATTATAATATTCAACTTTTATTTTTATACAAAAATATCTTCAGAGTGTAACATCACTATATTATGAAGCTTTATACTTTTTTTTTTTTGCCATATATTCTTGGCATTGTTTTTACTTTTCTCAACATTTCACACGAATTCCATTGGCAAATTTTCATTTGATGGCGACATGAAGCATTTTATAATGGATTTGCTTGATGAATTCTTCGTTTCCGGAATTCAGCAACACCGGCCAACACTCAGGACTGTCTCGGACATGTCTGTGTAGAGATTTCCGCCACTTGTATGATTTGCAGCATGCTATGCACATGTTGTTACCCTCTGAAAGAAGAAAATAAAGACCAACAACGGTCAAACACCACATTTAACTCATATTTATACACTCACTTTAAATTTCTCAATAAAATATAACACAAATAATATAATTTTAAGGTTATACAACGATAAAATGAGTTGCGTAATATCGCAAATGGAATTGTTAAATACTATTTAAAAATTTATTTATAGATGAAAAATTTTTCAGACAACATGCCGATGAGTACGAATATGTTTCAATAAATTACAGTGTAATTTTGTTCTTCTTGGACAATGAGGACACTTATACTTTGGTAGTTGACCACATTCGTCTTTGATGTGGCGCTTCAGTGACCGGCAATTTATGTAGGAATTTCCACAATTATGACAAACATATGGTCGACAATCCATAACATATCCTGAAAAAGAATTAAATAAAATATTTAGTGAAAATAAAATTATGATTTGTATTCAGTAGTTCTGTTAGTATTAGTTGATAACAAAACGAAATAAATTAAAAATAAAATTACAATAATAATGTAGAAAAATTAATTGAATAGAAAAAATAGTGACATGTCCAAATTAATTTTTGTGATGATTCAAAATTTTTAATTTCTATGGTGAAATTAATTCTGTATGATTCAACAAATAGAATTCCATGGGAATAATTGTGGTATATAAAGAACAATCATGAAGTTGACGTTCACACTGCTCAATATTGTTTACAATTTACAAATTGCTCAGCACCCACAGCAAATGTGAAGACCTGAAAATTATAATGTTAAATTATCAATGGAAATTATTCATAAAAATTATATTATTGAATAGATTTGAAAATATGTATCAAAGTTATATGAATCATTTTTTTTTTTTATTAAAAAAAAAATTACGTAGGAAATATCGCAAATACGTTTTTTTTTCTTTGTCAATAAAATTATATTCACAGATACATTAATATTTCTAATTCTCATCAAGTAATTCTCTCGACATTTTATTAATGCACTTACGAAAATACATGAATAGCACTTACAAATACTATACGTAAAGTAGATAAAAAGATTGATTATTATGTAAAATTGAAAATAAGGATTGTTAATAATAATCCCACGGATAATTGAGATCAAGTGTCGATAGCATGTAGATATAAAAAAAAAATCAGAAAATTGATCACACATTAAAAGAATAAAAGCTATTTCAAGCGTGTTTTTTTACACATCATAACACAGAAATGAAAGAAAAAGCAGAAAAAAATATTGTCTGCTTATTGAAATCTGTCTCAAATAAATAATCAGAGACTACCTGAAAATAATAAACAAATTGGCAATATTTGTTATACTTAGTGGCACCAAGGGACAAAATATAAGTTTATAAAAACTCGTGATCTAAGGCATTGATTTAACCCCATTGATTATTTGATTTTATATATATTATTTTGTTTTCACGTATTTGAAGTTGATATTTTAAAGTGTTGTTCCGCCTGATGTGCGTGTAGTATGAACGCCTTGAAAGCTGCAAATGGACAGAGTGTACACTTGAATTGTGGTGGCTCGCACTTATGTTTCAAGTAGTTGCTCCACATCTTGTAGAATTTACTGCACTTGACACAAGTATAACCGATCATTTGATCGCCCATGTACATTTTGCGGTAATCTGCAACCGAAAAACAAAAAGAATCATCAAATCAATCAACTTTAATTCTTATCACAAACTTTTTTAGCAACAATGTACGTGTGTATATTTTCTTAATATTCACGTGAATAGCTTATATAGTTATTAGAAGAAAAAAAAAACATATTAAATTAAATTAAAAATAAAAACAAAATAGCCAACTAGATAGTGTACATATGCTTACGGGAAGAAACAAAAAAAAAAAAAACAATTTAAACTTCATTCCTTAATAAAAAAAAAAGGACTTATAAAAGCAAACGTTCTTTTTTTAGCTTGGATATAGGATTGTATGTTTATATAATATTACGTAGTTCACAAGCTCTTAATTAAAAAAACAAAAGAAAAAAAAAGTTCTCTAAAGTTGAAGAGAATAAAAAACATTTAATTTTTTTTTTCTTCATCACTTAATTAAATCAATAAAATATTTGTCAATTTTTTTTTTATATATCATAAGTACTTCAATTTATCTGCTAGTATTATAATAAAAGAGCTATATTAATTTTTTTTCATTTCAAAAATAAAAAAAAAAAGATTGAAATGGTTTTTGAAAAAAAAAAATATATTCACAATATTTAATTTACTCCAAATTGCAATTATTTATCACTTCATTATGATCACTATTTTCATTATTTTTCTCGGAAGTATTTTCATCTTGCACAACTCGAGCAGACATCTTGCGAAGATTATTTCGATAACGACTATTCAACATGTGTCTTGGTGCCTTAAGATGTCGTTTAAAATTGGCTTTATATCCTGTTCGATAATTGCACATGAAGCAAACATATCGTCTTTTATTTTTTGGTCCACAATCAATTGTTCGATGACGTGAGAGTGATGATGCCCATTGATATGTTCTGCCACAGTCCCAACATGAAAAAACTCCATCTACCATATTATATTTTTGTAATTCACGATAACGAGACTTGAAACGATCAATATTTTCATCCGCATCGTTTATCGATGTATCAATATTTTCAGAAGCACTTTCATGTATTGCTGCATCGTTAATCACTTCGTCTGTTGTTTCATTCTGTTGATTTTCTGAATTGTTGTGATTATTAGAAGACGGCAATTGTAATCCACATTCACGACGATGACGATTCAAAGAATTTGCCCAAGTGTAAATTTTCCCACATAAATCACATTGATAAATTGTTATTTGTTCGGATCTTGGTTGTTTCGTTTTGTCCATTATAATTATTTCCCCCTCCTTTGAAACTCTTATACATGTTCTATTTATTTCGGTTATCGTCTTCTCAATGTCTGTGAAATTCTGGATTAACTGTGAACTATCAGGTAATAAATCATCTGTCTCATCTAAATCCAATGACACTTCATCGAGATATTCAGGCTCTTCATTATTATCCTCTTCGATATGTTCTTGCACTTCTTCAAAATTTTGTTCGATATCAAAATTGTTACTCTCTTTTTCCATTAGTTCTAATTCTTGCACGGTCAATTGATTACTGCTACTGCTAATAGTTCCAACGCTCAATTCTGAAACACATTAAGGAATATTTGTAATATTCGTTCCAATTATCAATTCCTGAAAATAAAAAAAAAATTGATCATGTGAAAATAATTAACTTGATAAAGTACCAATTAATTTCCCACTAATAAATAATGTACAAAGAATATATTGAAATTTTTTATATTAATTTCAATCATATTTATTAAAATTTAATTGATACGAATTTTTAATACTGATTTTTACCAGTCGAATGCAAACCAAAAAAATTGTTATACGGTGGATTGTATTGTTCCATTGATAGTCCTGTCACTGAAACAATAAATATAAAAAAATTAATATTTCAAACAAACCAAAAGAAGAAATAGGAAAAAAAAAAATTTAATTATTTACCGAATCAATCATTGAAACACAAAAGAAACTGATAAAACAACACGCAATCAATATTGAAAAATGAATATACATGAATGAATTATTCGTCGTCTATTTTATTATTCAATCCCAGACAAAAGTTGATTGATAACACTAAGATAATAATAGAAGATGCATAAGTAAATATCGCATGTTTTTATATAATGGAAAAAATAATATAATGAAAATAAAATTCATTCAATGATACTCTTCAATAATAACATCGTCGCCAGTGTATCGATGAAACGATTTCATGTGTCGTCTCACACAAAATCTGTAATTACTTGCAAAATTACATCGATCACATCGATATCTTAACTTATTAGTAGTTTTATGTACATTACGAATATGCCTGCTCATATTTGCTTTATATGTGCTTCTATATGTGCAAAATGTACATGTAAAATGTGAATATCGTGATATACATTCTGTTTCAATGTGACGCAACAAACGACCTTTCGATGGATAATTTTTGAAACATAAATTACAAGTGTTTCGTTTGGATATAGATTGATTTGAATTTGTTGACTGGTCATTCGAAGATTCTTGTGATGATGCTATGTTTTTTGAAGTTCCACTGGGCTGAAGATCTAAATTGCTGCAATCACTTGACACGATCCGATTAGCAGCATCTAGAACAGAAAAATAAATTTATTGATTAATAAAAGTTCATTGCCATTTGATTACTATCTACAACATAGATTTATCCATCCTAATAATGTTTGATGTGTAAGCATACTTTTGTACTTTCTCTTTTATATAATGTTATCAAATATATATTTTTTTAATTTTGTTTTTCATAAATTGACTTCATAGAATATTTAAGGTATATTTGATTGTATGTATAACTTCAATTTATATTGATGAATGTCTTCGCATATGACTTTGAAGAAGATCCTTGCGATTTGCACGATAACGACACAAATGACATCGATGATTACGTAACAATCCACATTCACTTTTCATATGTCTCGATAGATTTGAACGTCTTGTGTAGACTTTCCCACACTTTGAACAGGGATGATAGTTTGATTGTGGATGTACATTCACAAATCCAGGCAAATACAATCCTGAAACAAATAATCATACACTGATTAGACAATTAAACAAATATATTTAATTGGATATTGTAAAACGATGAAAATAAATTTAAAACTCAAAAATTCATGGCCGAACATCATACAATTAATAATTTCTTAAACATGATATAATAATGATTTATTGAATATATATTTATAATTTAATTAACACATAAAATTTTTATTTAAACATGGCAATATTTTGGGTAGAAGGAAATTGATGTTTCTTGACAAGATGATACTTGAGTAATGTGAGAAGTCTTGCGCGATGATTACAGAATGGACACAAAAAAAGTGGCTCCACTTGACAAAAGTAGTTCATATGTTGTAGTAAACTTTTCCATTGTGCGTATGAACGACGACATTTCGGACACTGCAATGTTCGTTTGCATCGATCACGTTGATTGGCATTCAATGTCATTGAATATAGTTTTAGAGTTTCTGAAACAATATACAAATAATAATCAATAAAAAAAAGACAATAATCAATTAATTCTATCACTGAACAACAATTAAATGACTGAATTTGGATAAATATAAACATCAATAATTTATAATTTATATTATTCTAATTTAATATTCAACAAACTCTTCTTGCATGCGTTTCTGCATTCTGAAATAAAGCTGAAATGTTCAATTGAATTCAATTTATTTTTCAAAACATTTAATAAATCAACCTCAAATACAGTTGTTAAGAATAACAATTATTTAATTCGTTTGAATTTTTCTTTAATTTTTTCAACTAGAATTTATTAATTTCATTATACGTGGATGTTCTCGTATCAGTCAGTCCATCGTAAATCATATCATTTTTATGTACAGAAGTTATGTGACGTTGTAAACTTGATTTTTGTGTGAAACTGTAGTGACAATAATAGCACGGAAATGCACGTTTACCACCACACTCATATTTCATGTGTCGTCGAAGATTGCAACGCATCGAGTAATCGCGTCCACACTGCTGACATTGATAACGCGTTTGTAAGACACCTGGTAACAGAAAACAAATAAAATGTAATAAGTTTTAAAATATAATTGAAAGAGCGAATTCTGAAAAAAAAAAAAAAAAAAAAAATACAAAACAATGTTTATTATAAAATATTTATCCCATTGTTATTTTTAGTGTGAGTAAAAGCTTTTAAATTACGAGGTAACTAATGAGAATAATTTGAAATGGAAACCGCTATTATATATGATTATATTTTTTTTTGTTTCGATAATTTTTATACAACCACAACTGCAATTATCAGATATATAATAAAGTAAATTGATGAATTCATTAAACTTTTGTAGAAGCTATGCACTTACAAAGTTGGCGATTCAACGTACTGCTCAAATTGCTGAATATCTGTAGAAGAATCAAAAATTTTATTATTTATCATTAAATTTTATGGATTCATTTTTTTTCCACCTCCAATTTATTATTGAATGATGAAATTTTTGATACTTTTTTTACGTAATCATTAATATTTTCGATGGTACTAATTGTTTTTTAATACAATCTACATCTTTATTATAAATTCAGAATATACATTATTAAGTTAATTCACTTGTTCGTGCTTTATATAATTCAAACAATTGATGTTTGCACAAAATTACACAAATTTGCCATTTTATTTGGTACAGTTTTTGTCAAGTTAAACCGTCTAGTCACAATGAAGTTTGAAATTATTAAAATATAGCAAAGCTTTGCAGCAGGCACAAAATTGTTTGAATTCTTTTCTGATCAAAGAAATTTTTGTTATTAAATAAGAAAAAAAAAATGAAATAATGTGATGATGTTTTTTCATGTCTACAGTATTTATACAGCGAATATTTTCTTGGGTATTAAAAATTTTGGTGGCATATAAATATCATGTCTCCCTAATAAATGACGACGTAATTCAATATTTAGTGAAAACTTGTCCGGACAAATTCTGCAGAAATAACTTCGTTGACCACCACACTCAAGTTTCATATGAATTAATAAATTTTTTTCGCCATTGTATGATTTATTGCAATATGGACACTTGAATCCTGAAGCAAAGCTCATGTTATTCAGAGGCCGAGATCGTCGTTTGTGCACAGGCTTCGCAAATGATTTTTCAACTGCAAAAAATAAACAAAGGAGAAAAAAAAATTTTTTTTTAATGTTCAAAAATTATGTAACCTCAACTAGATATTTATAAATTTATATTCTGAATAGGACTGAGTGGATTTTTTTTTCTTTCTGACGGGACACAATAGTACAACAATACTTTTTACTTTCTCCATGTCCCGAACCATACAAACAAATTTCCCAGACCAATTTACAATTTTCTATCAACATCACAAAACAAATTCCATTTTTATTTATTTACTTATTCATTTATTTTTTTTACTTTTATTTTTACTACAAATAAATAACTTACCTTCAACTCCTCGGAACATTCAAGGTAAAGTTATATTCGCCGATGAATGCATATTTCTCATATGTCGCTCAAGATTACTTTTTTGTGCAAAACGCAACCGACATATTTCACATGTAAATTTTGGTTCCATGCCGCATTCATAATGAAGATGACGCCACAATGATGTGTAGAATGCATAATCTCGACCGCAACGTTTGCACATATGTTTTTTTTTCTTAGATTCTGATTTTGATTTGAATGATAATCGTTGATCAGAATCTGATTTAATTGATGATTTTGATGCCATTATTTTTGGCAATGAAACTTTCGGTAATATAAATTTAGGAGCTGATGTCTTCATTACTTTTGGTATCAATGGTTTAATTGTCTTCGCTGATGTTTTTAGTTGTTTTGTAGTCTTGGGCTTTGAATCCAAAGCCATTTCTCGAGTACATTCTAACGATTGATGACGCGTTAATGATGCTTTTAGAGCGAATGTATTACCACAATCGGTGCATAAATATTTTCGTGGACCAAGTCGTCGCATTCGTCCTTTATTACCAAATAAATAATCATCGCCAAAAGTGGTGGAACGGGTACGACGAGTTGAAATATTATCTTTTGATATCGATGGTGGCAAAGTTGGAACAGTCCAATTGGATGAGCTGTAATTGCGTTCTGAAACAATATAAAAGTTGACAGTTTTAGTTGTGTACAATTGAAAAACATTGTCTAATATTAAATTTTATTTTATCCGGGAAGGTCGATTTTGTTGTTAGTTAAACATTTCACCAAAATAATATATTAACATTTATTGAGAAAAAAAAACATAAATGTATCAATTTATTTTAAGTGATATTGTTGATTTGAGTAAAATTATGTAGCAAAAACAAAAGATTGTTAATGATAGTGGCAATAGATAAATTAAAATAGATAAATAATAGAAGCTCGTTTGTTATTATTTTTTTCTGGAATTTTTAAAGAATTTGAAACAGTTGCATGCTAATTTTTCATTTTTTTCCTAATTTTTTTTATGTGTCCGAAATAATTTTTGTTTTATTTTTACGGTAATATTTTTTCCACAGCAAGCTGAAAAAAAGTATAATATTTCAATTAATTAATTATTTTTTGTTATAATTATCACATGTGAAAATTATTTAATTAATTATGTTTTACTATTAGGAATGAAGATGTAAAAAACAATTGTTGCATCAAAAAAAATTTTTTTATCCACTATCCTAATTATATATTAATACAATTTTGCATTCCACATAAACTCTATAACATTTGCTGATAATTAATCGAACATAATTAAAAAATTCATTATAGTATTTCATTAAAGCATAAATTTTTATATGATAAAATTTTAAATTAAATCACTTGATCCTTGGCCATAAGGATTTGTACACGATACTCTTGGTGTAAAATCATGTCTACCATGTTTCGTCATATGTATTTCAAGATAAGATTTATAAGTTGCTTTATATGGACAATATGAGCACTGATAAGTCGGTCTTTTTCCACATTCATTACGTAAATGACGTTTGAGATTTTTCGATTGATGATAACGTCGACCACAATTTTCACACATGTGCCATCCTTGTCCTCGCATTCTGCGCATTCGACTGATTCTCCATGACGACGTCTCCATTGGATTAAAACCTGAAATCATTAATTATCATTATTAAAATTGAGAAATAAAATTATTATTTATTTATTACTCTAATGACCAGACCAAGACAAATTCAAGCGCCCCTGTACATGGACAATTTTATGAGTAATAATTTTCTAAATATTTAATTGTGCAAATATATTTTTATTTACATGATCTACATTGCTCGTAGAAAAAAAACAAATGGTGATATTTTATTTTTCATCAGGGACAAGGATCAAAGCCATGACGTAATTTAATATGTTTAGATATGTCCGTTCGATACTTGCTACAATGAGGACAATAAGGACACTTTAGTTGCGGTGCCTTTCCACACTCCACGATCAAGTGACGTGCAAGCGATCGTTTGTATTTGTAACTTCGCGAGCAGCGTGGACAATGAAAAGCACGAGTCTCATAGGTATAATGTTGTAGCGTTGGCTCTGAAAATACATAAAAATTATAATAAAATATATTAATGAAAAATAATGTTTGTATTTATGAGATAATACAATAACAATAAAGCAATTATTTTTTCGTGTTTTACGTGCATTATTTTTTGCGGGATGAATATGAAACATATTTATAAAAGCATTTCAATAAAAAAGTAATAAAAAAAAAATAATACTGGCCCCTTAATATTATAGAAAAATATGAAATTTTTCTTTTATTCTTCAATAGAAAGAAAAATATTTTCTATTGAAAATAATTTAACTTTTATCGAACTGTAAGAATTCAATTAATTTATTATATTGATTAAATCGAACAAATTCAACATTTATATCACTGAGAAAAACGTACACTCATACAGATACAAATTGCACTCTGATAAACAAATGATTGTTCAATTATCAAATTTAATATCACTTCTATCGATGATATTTCCACCATTATGACTTGACGTAATATAAAAGTCATTTAAACTCTTCATATGTCTCCCATTGAGATGGGTATTAAGGCTTGATCTGTGTTTAGTCTTGTAAGGACATAGAGAACAATGGAATCTTGGTTCAACGCCACACTCATGTTTCAGATGTCGTGCCAAACTCGAATAATAGTTGTAGACTTTATGGCAGTTCTGGCATGGATAAGTTGTCTTTGAGTAGTTTACATAGCGTGCCATCTTGTACTCTGAAAGCAATAAAATAAAACAGAACCAAACTATTAGTATTATTCCAATAGCCAATTGCATTCTCACAATTTCAGAAAAAACAAAAAAATATCATTTGTTTATACGAACAATGATATATTTACGCAATTGTTAAATGTAATATTTAATACAGAATGAAAAATGAATGAGATTAATTTGTTAATCACATAGTACAAAATTTTTGTAAAAGTTTGGGAAGAAATTCTCCATGATGTTATCTGTAAAAAATTTAAAAAATAATAAATTATATATACTTGTATATATTTTTTTCAAATTATTAACTGGATTACAATTTTCAGCCAGTGAGTTAATTTTTTTTTTTTTAAATAATAAACACTCGTATGAATTTAGTTTTTATTCAAACTGTTTCATCGAATATTTCACATTGTTCAATGTTTCTATTAGTCAAATAATATTTATTATATTCATCCACGACATTTATAAATTACTTCATTGTTTCATATACATGTAACCTCCTTTCTTGATATAACGCTGTAGTGTTGTTCTTGGTATATTGAATTTCTTCTCCGCAGATCTCAATGACATAAGTCCTTGCACCACAACATCCATTGCATGTTGCATCCTCAAGTGATGGTGAATTTTTGTATAACGTCTCCGTGGCCTGGTACCTGAAATCAGAGAATATAATCCTTGAAGAATATTATAATTACCGTTAATAATAAAAACAATTAATATTATTGCTTAAAATTTGAAAAGGTAACAGAGGATGGAATGGAAGAAAAAACATTTACATTAGTGATAATATAATTTGGAAATTATTAATTAGAAATATTTTCACAGGAGGAAATAAATTTATTAGTATCAAATAAAACATGTGATCAATCATTAATATCGATAAATAAATCGATTTTGTTTATTAAAGCTCTTGATGAATTCGTTTTATATGCGACTTAACGTTCCATCGTCGATTACTCCGATAATTGCAGTACGGACATCGCTCCAAACGATCATATCCCAATGATCTGTGATATTTATCCACTCGAGTAAGACTGATTGCCGTTCCCATCGACTTTATCTTATTTTTCTGATACTTCATCCAATGATTTCCTGTAACATAAATTTCTTATATCAGACAAGATAAAAATCACGAATATAAATAAAAAAAAAATTCTTATATTTTGAACGTGTTATCGGAATTGTTTATAACAAAAAACAACGACATATTTTTGCATATTGATCAAAACACAAAGGGTACAAGAAACAATTAGTTAATAATAAGCATTATTTATTTGATGAATTATTTTTTTATCAACTCTCGACTCATATTATTGATTCATTCTCATTAATGATTTTTGATTATATCCCTATTTAATTTAATATCAGCTTTTTTAATGTCATGTACACCACTGAGATGAACTTTCATGTCCCACATTCGCTTTGCCCGATGGTCACAATGACCGCATTTAATATTAGCAACAACACCGCAATATCTTCGTCTATGAGCCGCAAGATTAGCAGGGGTGACAAATGATTTTCTACATATAGGACACATATTTTCAGTGGTGCTGCGTCGTATTCTCGGTGACCTCATTTGTCTTATGTCTCTTCTTGATATCAATCCTCTATTCCATCCACAGTTGAATGGCTGATTTAATTCTCGAGTCCGCTCAATCCAGGATACTGAAACAGAATTAAATGAAATTAGATTTATTTTCCGTAACGTTAAATTTCTGAAATTAAATAAAATATAAAAATTAAATTGAGCAGAAAAAAATCCATAACATTTCAATTGGAAATATACTTTAAATATAATTACATTGTATTATATTGATGATATATGTACATGAATTTATTATTATTATCGATGAAGATACATTGTATTACAAATACAATATTTTTTTTTTGTATCTAAATGTTTACATGAAATTACCTATTATGAAACTATTCAGAATTAATGATGAACAATAAATTAACAATAATCAGTAAGTGAATGAATTGACGTAGATGAAAAATCTTTCATAATACTATTTTCAAATTTAAAAATGACTTAGATATATTATTTATTTCACTATTGGCGATATTAGAGATACTATATTTTTGGTAATTCTAATTATGTATTCAGATATTGAATTTATATTTATCACGTAGTTAATATCATTGTCTCTGACTGAATTCGTACAATAATATGAAGAAAAAAAAATCCACACTCGTACTCATACACGCACACACACATATAGATACACACCACAAACACCTAAATAAAATTGTATTTTAAAGTTAACTTTGTTTTTTGCGTTATCATATTTATATCAGTCATTTCACTTGATATGGTGGACGGAGACAAGATGCTTGAGAAAACTAGCTTGAACCCGCGATCTGAATGGGCAGTACTGGCAGGCAAAGTGTGTCTCGCAGGTCATCAAGCCGCAACCCGATTTCAGATGTTTCCGTAGATTTGAAGCCCATGAATACATTTGGCCACATCGCGGACAGACATGGTGACGCGGTCTCACAATTGGAAATAGCCGTGTGTCTGTAAGAACATTGTCATCGATAATTAGTAAAAATAAAATGCAAAAAAATGTGCTCAATTTCATTCCTTTTTTATTTATTTTTTTTTTCTTTTTGTTTTTATTTCTTGATGCAAGCATAAAAGGGATAATTGAGCACTCCTGACATACATTATCATTTCACAATCAAAAATGACAGCACGTGATTGGCTAGCTTCTAACATCGTAGCGCATGCCTCACGAATTTTTATATAAAAATAAATAATTAGCTTTATAAATTACCAAACAGGGAATATTGATTGTCGTTTGAAATTTGATTCATCAGTTGAATTCAGGATTCGTTATCAGGAAAAATAAAATTCATTATATCTGAAATAAATAAATTCCTACCTATGCATTTTAAATTACATAGTTCAGTGTAGTAGTTATCTATCAAAATTCATATTGTGCTTGTACATCATGTGACGCTTGAGATTGCCTTTAAAGTATGTTGAATATGTGCAGAGTGTGCAGAATAAGCTTGGTGTTTGTCCACACGCCACTTTCTGATGAAATCGAAGACTTGAAAAATGTTGAAATGTACGGCCGCATGTGTGACAAATATTCTGTATTGACCCTGAAAAAAAATAAAATGAAACACATATAAATATATATAATAAATTTTCAACAAAGTCCCAACCTATTTTTCTGTTAGCATACGTGCACGAGAGAAGAAAAACGAGAAAATTAGTTCACAATATTAGCATAATTATAGTCTCATCCTATTTTTTATCTCATTAATTTTATTATACTCTTAAACTAAAAAAAATGAATAAGAAAAACATCAAAATTCATAAAATGAATATTATAAATATGATTGCACTTCTATTACATTTTTTTTTTCTTCTTAATATCTACACAGTATATAATCATACGATTAATGATCTAATTAAAACATTAATTAATTTAACTAGAATGAATGGTTAAAATATGTTTTTTCAGACTGCGTTTATATCGCGTTCGATGTGGACAATACGGACAGCATTCAGTTGGATCCTTTCCACATTCCACTTTCAAATGATTTTTCATATTACGTAACCAACGATACGGTTTACCACAATTTGGACATCGATAGCACCCAGGTTTTTTATCAATATTCAATGATGAACGCGGAATATAATTCGTGACGTGCTCTTGATAATTATGATTATGGTAACGATGATTTTGTTGATGATGATAATAACGATTAATTGATTGCCACTGACCTGAAAACAAAAAGAAAAAATTGTAATTAGTAACCGATCTCAAAATAATAAATAAAAATCATTTGATGACATTATGTGAATTCAACAACTCCCACATGCACTATTTTATCCATTGGAACGCTAGAAAAAAATAAATGAATAAAATAATAAAATAATATTTATCAACATTTATTATTTCCTTATTGACGAGGGAAAAAAAAATTGTGAAATATTCCACAGACAGTCTATTATCATAATTATTCTCTAATTAATTACAATAAAATTTATATATATTTATATATAAATTAATTTACAAAAACTAAAAATACTAATGATAATAAACGCAAATATAAATCCATATTATTCTTAAATACTACTTGAAAATACATTTTTTCCCGGATGATTAGTGCGTATGTGTTGATATAAATTGCCACGTTGTTTTGTACGATGTGCACAATATGGACACTTAAATTGTGGTTCCTTTCCACACTCATGTCTTGTATGACGCATAAGAGTTGCACGATGCTGATAACCTTTGCCACATTGCTCACAACGATATTGAAATGATGCGCGTTGTTTTGCCAACCACAATACTGCCAAATCCTTTATCGACGGTAATATCGGATGAGGAAGACGTGATGACAGCGAACGAGGTGATTTTAACATTGCCAACGGTGATGACACTGGCTCATCTATGATTAAGTCAAACAAAAGAAAAGATATATATTATTTCCATAGTTGAATAAAATTTTTTTAAACAAATATATTCAATTTTTTTGTTTTACATAGGGAGGACTTGGAGGATTGAAATTGTCACCTCTTCTACATGCTTCGTATTTATTCTATTTTTTTTTTCTGTTTATCACATTTGTCGACTTGCCCACGAAGATATTATAAAATTCAATATTGAAATATTGCGTTGAATTTGATGTTAATTCACAGTCGACAACGAGCCAAAATAATCATCAAACATTTTTCTTCTCACATATTTATCGTTCTCGGTTACAAGCAAAAGCATGCCATGAATCTATAACACTATTTCTAATCTTGAAGCGACATTCCTCGTACGAATGAAAATTTATCGTCAATATCGAGACGTTACACCGTGTGTTATGATGGCAATGGTTGTAAAATTTAGAATTTTATATATGAATAAAAACATACAGGCACACGTAGAATGATTATTCAATGAGCAACATTGGTCTTTGATATGATATGAGTTAATTAAAATTATTATTACTGTTTTTTTTCCAATAGGAAAATTCATATCTTCCATATTATTATTCTATATATTTACTGGAAACATTTATTAAAATATAAATGACAAATGGAAGGTTTAATTGAGATCTATGACGTAAACATTTTGACCTCGATGACAATGTCTTATGTGTCGATAAACGTGACCGCGCTGTTTCATCTTCACTGCACAATAAGGACACTGAACTTTTGGCTCTTGGCCACACTCAAATCTGATATGTCGTTTTAAATGCCATGCGTGCATGTAACTCTTGTAGCATTTTACGCACGTGTGACGATTTAAATTTTGATTTAAATTTCTCCTATTAATTGATTGATCATTAAGTTCATTGGTAATTTCAGGAAAATCCAATTCCTCCTTGAGTATAACTGTGCACAGATTATCCCCAAACTTGCTCAGTCTCATCGTCCCATCTAAAATGAAAAACAAAAAAAACAAAACAATTTATTAGTTTATGTAATTAATATTTATTATATTTGATTTTTCCTTTTTTTTTTTATTTGTTTTTGTCCTCCCATCACATAATGAAAGAAAGAAAAAAATATGTATATACATGTATACATTTTGATTTTAAGTGATGAAAGTAAACAAGGATCTGCTAAATAATTTTTATCATTGATAATGGAATAAAAATACAACAATAGACTGAACAATTCCAATGAGAAAAAAGCATAATGAGAAGAAAAAAAAAATTAATAAGTCAATAACATTTGAAAAATAAAATTTTTTTTTGTTTTATATATTTTTAGTATGCAATTTTTAGTGCATAAACGAACGCATTTATCGTAATATTTTTGACGAATATGATCATAAATTTCTGATCTTATTGTCTTTCTTGTATCGAAGTTGAAATCACATGTATTTTTATAGATTGGCACATGTGTATTTCAGATGACGTGTAAGACTTTTTTTCGTCTCATAAAAGATACCGCAATTTGAACACACATGTACCGATTTGAAATTCTTCTTTTTTCGACAACCACCACCCTCAGCTTTAACTACACCTGGATAAATGCTTCCGTGTTTTCCATAAAGATGATCATAACGTTGTGACTCTGAAAACATATAAATATTTTACGTTAGATCATTTTGTATTCGCTTAAAAAAATTGAATCACAATGATTTATTTTATTAATGAATTAACGAGATTTCCTCAATTAAGGAAAAGAACAAATGAGAGAAATATATATGGCGTTCGATTGAGATGAATAGTAAACTTTATTAGCTACTAGAGTGTATTGTAGAAATTAATAAATGCTTAGCTTAATATTTAAATATTTTGGCTCTTTTTTTTTATGTATGTGATGTGAATTTTTTTTTTGTCTTTTCGTCTGCCTTTAATTATTGTTCACAATTTACATCAACACAGAACACTCGATGACCTGAATGTTTTTTCCTGATGTGCGCGTAAACTTGTGATGTTTGTTTACTACGTATTTCACAATACGGACATTTAAATCTTGGCTCATGACCACATTCATATTTGTGATGACGATTACGGTTACTCTTCAATGTGAAACCGCGCATACATTTGGGGCAGTAGAAAAGATTTTTTTGATGACTGAAAATTTGTTCTTGATTCAATTCTCCATTGTCGTTAGGAAGATTCATCATTGAATCCAGCAAAAGATATTCTGAAAAGACAGAAAAATAAAAAATAAATTAATTTGATTGTCTTGAATACAAGTGTTTATAATATTTGAAGATAGTTTAAATTTAGAAATATTATAAAGAAAAATAGTCTTCCGTCCTCATATTTTGAAAACTTTCAAGACATTTGTTTACTGTCTTGTGGTGAAAAAAAATGAAAACGAAATTGCCAATAAAACCAAGAATTTTAAAGAATGCAAAATTAGAAAATGAACACATGGTGTTGAAATATTAGTAAAAAAATTTTAACCACACATGAAGTTAAAAGGAAACACACCAATTTTCATCAGCCCTTCCCCAAGTACCTGAAACTAAAATTTAAATAATTATACATATATATAAATAAATATTTTATGAATTATATACAAAAAATATGACACATAAATAAATAGAGAAATTTTTCAATTTGACAAAGTCAAATTATAACGTTAAAGATTAGAAGAAAAAAAACTGCAAAAATTGGTATCCGAAAAATAACTTTCACTGTAAAAAAGAAAAAATAATTGATATTATATTTATTAAATCTATCCTAAATTAATTTAGAATATACAACTAAATAAAAAAAAAATTTATAACATAAAGTTCCTATATAAAATTATTTTTAACTGTCATGAATAATTTCTTCTCATAAAAATTTAATTATATTATTATTAATTCACTGTCTCTTTAGTTTTGTTTAATCACAATAATTTCATTATCACTTCATTCACTTCGCTGGATCTTGCCGAGTGAGTTTAGTATTTGTCGCAATATCAATACAATAAAGCTCAGAATTTGGATGAAAAGTACGTATATGCGTCCACACATTAGTACGCTGTCGTAAATGTTGTTTACAGTAGGGGCACTCAAATCTTTGTGGTATACCACACTCATATTTATAATGACGCATCATATGACTACGGTGTTTGTAGCTGCGAAAACACTTTGGGCACGGATGACGACTTGGGTCACCATATGAATTCCTTAATTGTCTCGGTAAACGTGATAATGTCCATCGTTTTCTCAATAGACCTGTAACAATCCAAGCAATTTATTTTTATATTAGTGAAAAATATTGATGAAACAATAATAAAAATTCCCTGTTACTACGATTGAGGAAACAAAAAAAATGTTATGAATAAACGAAAATAATAATATTGATCTCGATGAAGTCAATAAGCGATTAAGAGAGTTGGACACATCGGAGAGGAGTAATATTTATTTTTCACACTTTGAATAAACAAATAAACTCAAAGTACATTTTTCTATATAATTGAATAAATATGAATTTTAATTTTTTCCAATATTTTTACGGTAATTGTCTTAGTGTATCGAGATCAAGGAAACATATTGGCATGCCTCTGTGATGATTCCTTATATGATACTCGACATTTGACACATAACGGTACCGTGAATTGCAATATGGGCACTGAATACTCAATGGTGCCGCACAAAAAAATTTCAGATGATTTGTAAGTTCAATTAATTCGGTAAATTGTTTTCTGCATTGTGGACATATCAGTGGTAGACCCGAATTAATTCCATCTGTAATCAAACATAATAAAAATAAATATTAGAAAGACAATTCAATTTTTCTTTTTATTCTTAAACACTGGCATAGCACAAAGGACAATAAAACACCAATACTACAATGAAAAAAAATAAAATAAAATAAAATAAAATAAAAAAAGTATAAAAAAAAATTTTGATTTCTTTTTTTCAGATATAAATTTATTCATTCAAATGTTGATTAATTAATCCTAAAAATTCTTGTTCACAACAACTGGCGATGTTGGATGCCAACGCCTTATGTGTCGATAAACATTTGACGAACAATTGTCTTTTTTATGACAATATGGACAGGCGAATTTTGGAGTTTGTCCACATTTATGTCGGATGAGGTACCACATTGTCCTGAATCCAGCGTTGCATCGTTGACACACGTAACTGGTAACGGCTGCCGTAGAACTTTGCCAATTTGCTGGTCGTCGATCTGAAATAAATTCAATAATGCGCTCATTGTTTTTTTTTTTTAACACAATCAATAAATTTATCCTTATAACTATTAATACTTATAAATTAACAAACACTATCGTGGATAGATATAATAGTGAATAAATTAAAGAACAAGATGCAACAATTATTATATATATATAATAAATGTAATCATATTTATTAATATCATTTATCTCTTAAATGATTAGAATTTAAAAAATTTCTTTCATCTGTGAACATATCATAATTATTATTAAATAAAAAAAATAAATTATTTTAATTATGAAAAAGTACGAGAATATATTTTTTAAGTATTCTCTCATGCATAATTGCAATTATTGAAATTATTTGGTATCACTGGAGAGATCTTAAAGCATAAAATATAAATGCATTAAAAAAAATTTGTTTTTCAATTTATAAATACATATTTAAGTTCTATGAACTATTACTGGAAGCCCATCGTGTTTCATTCGCACATGTTTGTAAATATTTGATGAGCACTTGTCTCTCTTATTGCAGTATGGACATTTGAATCTCGGTGCTTTACCACAATCATATTTAAGATGCGCCTTGAGTGTCTTGATGTAGGTGTAACCAGAATCACAACGTGGACAATGATATGCCATTCTGCCAGGACGCCAATAGATATCGCCAGTGTGCATTAATTTATCGAATCCAGTTTCCATGTTTGTCTCCATCATATTGAACAAGTTGTCATCGTAGGAGGAGTCATCATGACCTGCACGCACCAGGAAAACAATTGTTCGTTAGTATTTAAATTCTATATGACATTATTAAATATTACTCGAAGGTATATGAATTAAAATAGCTCAACGAAATAAACAATAATAATACCATTACTAAATGAGGGAATGAAAAATTAATATTCTTAATAATAATAAGTACTAATTCAAAATCAACTTGTGAATATTTATCAATTAATAAAATGACCAAGTATTTACAACGACTCATTTTTTTGTTCACCTATTTTCTTATCATTTTATTTCCCTTTTTCATTTCTTCACTGGTATTTAAATATATATATATTTTTTTAAATAAACTTGTGTAAATTTTTATATGATATCTTTGCGGTTCACATTGACACCATGATGCTTTCTAATATGAGTATACATATTCGATGATTGCCGATCACGTTTAGGACAATATGGACATCGGAATCTTGGCTCTGTGCCACATTCATATCTGAAATGCTGCATCATATTCGAGTGTCTCCTATAGCATCTGTGACATTTTGGACAGTTATACCGTTTGTCTGACGATATATATTTATTTCTTCGAGCTGAAAAAAAAATGAAGACCAATATTGATTAGTTTTTAATACAATTTCGCATTCCTACTTATTATTTAATGATATTTTTTTGTATTTAGATGATGATAACAAACAATAACCAACAATTAGTACAAAATAAACAATAGAAAAATGAAAAGAATAAAAAGAGTAAGAACGAAAAAAAAAATGAGAATAATAAAGATAAAATAGCGACACAACATGCATTAATGTGAAATTAAATTTACTCGAATATATAAAATTATATCATTCACTGACGTGAGTTCAGCAGTGCGAGGATAAATATTTCGAGCTTTGCTCTGTTCCCACTCAAATAAATAGATGGAATGAATTCTGAAAATAATGAGGAAAATTAATTAAAAATAATATTAAATAAATTTTTTCTCTTCACCTCATTACATATCTATTTATCTTCAATGATGAATTTCAACTGATGATTTCTTCAACCGTTGGATCTTCCAGCTGATGATACTCGTGTTTATTTAATTTTATGAGATTTATAAATTTTCCATCAATTTTTTTCTTCTATTATTATTTTGTAAACTTTATTAAATATTTCCCAGAACAAATTAAATTACTCTACATATCTATATAATCTTCATTGAGTGAATACTATCGTAACGATAACACTTCACACTATTCAATTGATATAATTTTAAAAATTGATCATTTGTTTAATGAAGAAAAATTCGATCTGGTTTAAAACACGGCATTTGTTTATGGACGCGTCTCACGTGCTTATAAACATTCGAACTGTACTTGGATCCGTAGTCGCAGTAAGTGCAACGAAAACGCGTCTCGTTAATGCCGCAATGCGATTGAAAATGACGCAGCATACAATCCTTGGAGAGAAAACTGTGTGTGCATCTTGGACAGCGAAACCATCCATCATTTGAATTGAATCCTCCTGAAAGAGAGTAATAATAATAATTAGAAATAATAACATCGTAACATTATACAACTAAACTTTCTCGAGTGTAACTTATCGAGAGTCGATCACTTTCAAATCTGAAATAAATTGAAAAAGCAAACGAAAAAAACTAAAAAAAAAAAAAAAAAAAA
>JAQQBS010001424.1:4568192-4601283 GCA_030347275.1 Microctonus aethiopoides
AAAAAAAAAAAAAAAAGAAATCAATAAATGAATAAAAATAAATAAATAATATGTTTGATTAAATATTACCATTTGACTATTGTGTCCAAAATAAATTGAATGTGTGTTCGTAGGGTGACATGAGCAAGAATAACAATTATAAAACACAAAGCCCCACATGCGTTAGGACAACAAACGTCAAAGATACCAAATGTTTAATGCATTATAATTTTTTTTTCTTCTCACAATTATTTTATGCTTTCATTCATTTATTCTCATCAATTTTTATATCTGTGTATTTTTTTCCGATGAAAAAAACATTGACATTGATATTGAAGAAAGTCAGAGCAGCAAAATGAGAAAAAAATAAATAAATAAATAAGAAGCAAAATATAAATAATCGCATAAATCCAATGATTTTTATCGTTAATTCGCCCACATGATTACATGAAGTTTAAATTATATAAAATATATTATAGAATTTTATTTATATACATATAAATATTATAAAATTCTAAATAGTATTGTGGAAAAATTAGATCAAATGATTATGAAAACCAATTTGATTATTACGCGTTCACTTGGTTGTAACAAAAAAATAAATAAATAAATGAATTTTCTTGTCAATAAAGTTTCACCAAAGTCACCGTTTTATTTGGATGAACTGATCTAACATGTTGATAAATATTCGACGTTTTCTTGCTGCACAAATGACAGTAAGGACACTTAAACCGTGGTGCTTTACCACATTCATATCGATAATGACCAAGCATAGTGTCTCTTCGACCATAACCATTATTGCAATTGGGACAATGATATTTCCCACTGATAATATTGAATAAGGTATGATTGTCCTTGATCCATTTCCTTTGAAATTCAATGTCATCACTTGTGTTGGACAATTTGCTACCTGAAAAAAAAATTGTTCCATCCATCAGATTAATAATATACTTTTGCATTCAAATAATGATAAAAGCCAACCATGCCAAGAGAAAACTATTAATGAGGAATGAATAGAAAAAAATAATTAAATAAAAAACATTAATAATAAATAAACAAACTTAATCAATTACAAGAGAAAAACGAAAAAAAAAAAATGTGATCCTCAAGAGAACAGCAGCATAGCATCATCTTATGACGAAAAATATTTATTATCTTCAAAGTGTCGCCTTTGGCATTGTGAATACAAAATCATTTTCACGTTCTGTCCAACGATTTTTTAAATAAATTATTCAGGTAATATATTGCACGTTATTGGTTGTGTAGGATGTTTTCTTTTTATGTGATCTTGCACGTTGAATTTTTTCTTGCTGAGTTTGCCACAATAGGGACATTGAAATCTTGGTGGTTTGTCACAGTCATACTTGTAGTGAGAAGTAACCGCGCTCTTTGACGAATAACTTTTCAAACATTTTGGACAGCAGTAACGTTCATTTCGGAATGATGTGTGGTAGTCTTTTCTCGGATATTTATGTGGATACCATGCCATTGATGATGCTTGAAGATATCCTGAAAAAAACATAAAACTTTTATTAGTATATTTTTATCCTGCTATTTTCATATTATAAATCATTTATTTTTGATAACGAGTATGTACGTCCCAATATTTACACTGGAAAAAGAATTTATTTTATATTTCTTTATTATTCCTCTATACAAATGATGCAAAATTAAATCATATAGACTAAAGGAAATGCGATTACAAAAGATACGTTGAAGTAAAGAGTCAAAAAAAATTTTTTTCTCAACTTATTGATAAAGAAATAATTTGTCAAATTTTTATAATTAGTGTGTATGGAGAATATGAATAATAATTAAATTCACTAAGGTATATCATTTCTTCTTCAAGTACTTACAAGTACTTTTTTTTTTTTTTCATTTATCCCAAATCAAGTGCAACAATTTGTTTATTTTTGTGCTTATTCTGTACATGACGAAACATATTGGCTTTCCAATTAGAACGATATGGACAGTAAGAACACATAAATTGTGGCGTTTTGTTACACGCATACTTTTTATGTCTGTAAAGTGAACCTTGATATGAAAAAGTTTTCGAACAATTGGAACAACGAAATATATATCTCTGATGTGATTTATATGTCTTTCTCTTCGTATGATTTTTCGATCGAGTTTGCTTGGTTTGTGACGAACCTAACGAGTAGCAATCTGTAAACAAATAAAATAAATAATTTAATTAGTTGAATAATTCGATAATAATTGCATTTACATAAATAATAATTGGAATAATATTTACTGTAACACAAAAAAAAAAATGATAACAAACAAATTGTTAAGTCGAATTCGATTACTAAACATAAAAACTACATAATAACACAGTAATACCATTATAAATTAAACGAAAAATGATGAACAAAACAATTTATTTATATAAGTACAATATATATTAATTAATAAAAACAATTTTTTCATATAATATATAAAATTAAAATTTATCATTATTTTTTCTTCTTAGTGTCAGTACTGGCGATTCCCACAATTTTATTATCAATAATATCAATTGCATATGTTTTACAATTTGCATGGCGTGTGCGAATATGCTGAGTAACATTAGAAGTTCTCTTGTAATATAATTCACAATATGGACATTTGAATCTCGGCTGTTGACCGCACTCGTATCTGAGATGACGAGTAAGACTGTATGAGTGACTGAATGAGCTGCCACACAAGTTGGGACAAACAAATCGTTTAGCAGCGACAGCAAGATCATTTTGACCATCCTTCAACTGCATGAGAAGATATTCCGAATTCTGCATTATAGACAATGGATCACTAAAGTAGTCTGAAAAAAAAGTAGACATAAATAATTAGTAAATAATCAAGAATCAATATTAATAATAAATTTATGCTTTTTATTATAGGTATAAAAAAATATTCCTTTGCATCAAAAATAAAAATAAATAAATTAAAAATTAACGAATAAAAATTTCTACCCATGCCTGCTTTTTATCACATAAATTTACCACTAGATAATATAACAACAAAACGACGCTATATTTTTGTATAATTAATAAAAATATCTCTAGGTCGGTTTATTTCATTTCATTTGAAATATTACATGACTTTCACATTCATAGTTGTAAAATTTTTCGGACTCAATTGAATTTAATTAATTTTTCATCTTCATATTTACTGATCCCACCTTTTTCGTGGTTTGTACTCTCCCAATATATCCACAACATATGGCTTGAGATCTGCATGCATTCTTCGTACATGACCTATTATATTTCCTGCTCGTTTTGACATCCAATTACAGTATGGACACTTGAATCGTGGCGCCAAACCGCACTCATATTTTAGATGACTTTTTAGAGTGAAATCACGACTGTAGACTGATGAACAATTTGGACATGGATATTTCATTGTTGAAGCAACCAATGGATCAGATGCCATCAAATATTGTGATTTTTTCACAGATACTGCAACAAATAAACAATATTGTCAATGGAGTACTGATAAAAAATTTTTGTTTGTATTCTCACCATTGAATTCATGCAATTTTCTTTTTCATTTTCAAGCAACTATAGGACTAATATATGGACGATTTATAAATTTTTTAAATCAATTTGTATTTTATTAAAATTTCTGCGATTATCTGATATATTTTTATATAATCTTGTATATTATAGTAAATAAAAATATTTATATATAATGACAAGAAACAAAGAAACAATGACCAATAGTTATATTTACTTTAATATAATTTAGTTATATTAAATAATATTTTCACGTAAAAAAAACAATATGAAAATGTAATTTTAGAATAAAAATAAAGAGACTTATTTTTCTTATTCTTTTCCTACGAAACGGAAGGTAAAAATTCAGTCTTGCAGTATTTCGCTATGTCAACAACATACACTTGAAGACCAGGATGCATTTTACGAACGTGTGCACGTACATTTGACGAATGACGCGTACGATAAGCGCAATAGGGACAATTAAAACGTGGCATTTGACCACACTCAAATTTTAGGTGATATTGAAGATTATGTTTCCTGCTGAAGACACTTTGGCAATTGGTGCATGGAAATTTCGGTGCACTTGGATCGATCAGAAGTTGATTGGCCCGCCGTTGACGTCTACGCACCCACCGACCAAATCTTACTGCTTTGTAATCTGGAAATATAAATAATTACACAGAATTTAGTATTGTTCGATGTAAAACTGTATTAAATACAATAATAAAATTACAATGAACAGTTAATTAAATTCTTAAATATAACTATTTGCCAACTATTTGAACTTCCAGTAGAGATTAATTTTTTTTTTTTCATTTATCCCCAAAAACAAAATTATCATTTATTTCTGTATAAATTTGATTAGTTTTTTTGTCTGCACGTATTTTCATTTTATTTGTTATGTTATGTTAATCTTACTAGTTGGACTGAAATACATCGATGAAAAAAACAGTCTGATCAGGATGTCGTCGTCGAATATGTGACCTGACGTTTGACACATATCTTGTTCTGTATTGGCAGTAAGGACAATTAAATCTTGGTGGTTGACCACATGCAAATTTTAAGTGCATCTGTAGATTCTGCGCACGTCTGAATGTTCCATTGCACTTGTGACAACGAAATTCTTCAACAGTAGATTGAGACGTTTGCGGTGTCCATGGTAGATATGTATCCAATGTTTGATTGTAATACTGTTGACGTTCTGTAAAATTACAAAAAATTAAAATTTAATGTTTGACTAGAAATTAAATCATTATTATAAATCCCGAAATAACCATCAGGGAAATTTTATTTTATGAATAAATAAGAAATATATAAATTCAATAATAAAAAAATAGTTGGATTATTTATTATTATAAATCATTATAAAAACGAAATGTGCATTCAATATATAAATGACATCAATTTTATAACTTGAAAATGTACATGTTGTACATTTGTCCGTGCATCTCAAACGTGTCTAGCCTGATAAGGATAGCAAGGATAATAAGGACAGCATCATGGCTCCAAATTGCAATTTATTTTATTAATATGAAATTTGAAATCGTTTTTGTGATTAAATAAGCTCAAGCGATAATTTTGGAGCTGGAAAATAATAAAGTACTTTATTTTATGTGAAAATAAAATTGATACACGATTATTATTTTGTTTGAGAAAAAATTTGATGAAACTTTATACAATACGAAGTATATCTAGCACAAAAACAACATCATTTTGATGCATTCGTCGAATGTGCTTTTGAACATTTGATTTTTTTTTAGATACATGTGGGCAATAAGGACACTTGAATCGTGGCAGTTGTCCGCACTCGTATCGTAGATGAGTTGTTAAGCTTCGTTTTTGACCAAAAACACTGGAACACTTTGGACAGGGAAAACTCAATCCAGCGTGATGCATTCTCAGTGATCGTGTAGGAGTTTGATATCGTCTGTTGCCTGGAAATTATAGTAATTTGTCAGATAAATATTAAATAAAACCAGTGCAGTAGATAAATTATCAAAACACGTATTAATTTTATAATTAGTAAAAAAAAAAAAAAAGAATAATGAAAAATTAAACTACGGGAAATAGACATAAATAAAATAAACGCCGCTGTTTATTAGAATTAATTAACTAGTTTATTATTAAATATTCTTTACTTAAAGTATTTAAAAAAATTTGAATACATTTAACAAAAAAAAAAACAAAAAATACATTTATCTTCATTTATCTGCTCTTTTTTTATGTTTATCAATTAAATAAACTTCTCTACCCGGATGATTCCTTCGTATGTGGGAATATATATTCGATGAAGTTTTGCCATTTTTACCACAATATGGACACGTGAATCGTGGCGATTGACCACACCAAAAACGATAATGTTTCTTCATATCAGCAGCATTTTTGTAGCTATGATGGCATTTAGGACAGGCCCAACGTCGTAATGATACATTTGTTTGACCTCTCGATGTTGAAAAATTATTTTGAGTAACAATAGATGTTGGTTCATTTACAAAAACTCCAGCGTTGGTCATCAAAGAATTGTTAACCTCAATATGTTGTGGTATCCATTCGTTACCAATTGTAAATAAAATACCTGAAATTAATTAATTCATCCATTTTAAAAACGTTGATAAAAGTGAAATTTTTCTTTCACTCAATATAAGATAACATGCCTTTATATACAACGCGAAAATTGCCAAAGAGAATAAAAAAAAAAAGAGTGAAAGAATTTTAAGTCCATGAATCTATTGAGAAAAAAAATTGAAATCTTATTATCTGTGTTAAAAATATTTTAATCTTTGGTTTGATAATATAAAATAATATTCATCAGGATACTGTCATAAGCATTGCATCAATGAATTGATTTGCTGAAATATTCCATCAGAATTTTCTCATTTTATTGCGTATGAACACGAAAAATTTTTAACATCTTTTTCTATATTTTTCCATCGCATGAATTTCTTTTTTCAAATCGCTGTCAATGCTTTCTCAAACTGCTTATAATGGCATAATTCATATCCATGGTTACTCCTCAAATCTTCAATCATCAATAGTTGTAATAAGATCTTTTTGCAGAGGGTCTAAAAAATGATATGAAAATCATTCTGTAATTTCAAACTAAAAAATTTCTAATGAATTGATCAAATATAAACATAAATACATAATATAATTTACTAAATAAATCTAATTGATTCAGTTCATTGCACTTATTAACAACATTTATACTTTATAATTCATGAACGAATAATAATATAAATATACAATTTAAATAATATTAATTGATAATACTCGAATGTACTATAATTAATTTCATACAACTCAATATAAACAAATCTACAATTATTTAATAATTAAATATTATAGCAATGGATGTGTTTAACATAGAGATTCTCTTCTTCATGAACATGTTCCCTGTTTTAAATGATACGCAAGGCTGTGTTTATTTTTAAAATCTGTACTACACTTCATTTCCTAACTCAGCTAAAAAATGTAAAAATTAAAAAATATTACACATCAATATAATAATATAATAATAGATATAAATATTAATAAAAATATTTTATCATTTATTATAAATATGAAAATGTTTGGGACACGTGCAAAGGAATTAGAAAATATTTGTAATCACTGAACGCACTATTTTTTTATGAATTGAAAATATCATGGATATATAAATATATATATATATATATTGATTGATTGTATTATTGATAATCAAGGGAATAAAACAGAGTAATATCATGAAGTTAGTAAACAAATCAAATATCGTGTTTTTGAATAAATAATTGTTTCTTTGCACTGCAACTTTGCTTCAAGTGTTGTTTGAGACTTCGTGAATACGCAAACATCCTCTTGCAAAATTCACATTGATGTGTTCTACCACAATCATGACGTGTATGTTCATCAAGATGACTTTTTCGTTTGAAGCATGTGCCGCAACGTTGACATATAAATTGACGTATGTCCGATTGAAATGACGCCGATGTACGATTCATTGTACAGAAATACATTAAATGACGGCTTAATGTACCTTTAGTGGCAAATGTACGATTACAATATTCACATTGACTTTGAGATTCTTTTGTTGAAAAATTAGATGATTCTGGATTTTCATGGCAATTTATTTCATGTTCTTCTGTTGCTGCTGTATCCATTAAACGATAACAGAATCGACAATGATTTTCCTGTAGTTGCTGTAGAAGGCTCTCAAAGGAAAGTGAATCCGATGTATCTGGAACAATAGAGAATAAATATTTGTAACAATAAATTAAACAATTGAACGATTATATTTTATAAAAATAATTCGTTGTCATACAAAAGTGCAATGCTATAAATTGTGGAGAATAATTTTGATTAACCGTATTAGCTGTTTGTCATGCAACGACGATATTATTTTTATTTTATTCGATTTCTGGATACAAAACACTACATAGAGATATCAATGAAGCGACATTTTACAAACAATGAAAAACGAAAATTATTTAATAACATCAAAAATCATTGGAACCAATTAACTTTTTTTTTTTTCATCAGGATAATGGATTTTTTTTCTTCATTTTTTCAAACAACCACCACGACGTTTATGATTTTGTAGACTACGATAATTTGGAAAAATATTGCCACATAAATTGCATAAGTGTACGTCATCACACTCGCGAGCCATGTGCACTTTAAGAATTTTCTCTCGCATAAAACCCACACCACAACTGCTGCAAGTAAATGGTTTTACAGTAGCTACAGGTACTGCCAATAACTTTGTCGGATCCAATAATTTGGATACATCAGTGATGTCCAAATTTTTTACGTAGCTTCGATGACCAAGACGAAGATCTTTTTTCTCTCCTAATTCTGTAACAAATCACACATTGAATCATTAATTTATCAATTTCTATGCTGTCTCTTGTTTTCTTTTAATTCACATGCCTTTCCTTAAATTATACCCAAACCATCCTTATTGTATAATGAACACTCGACTTGCAAGAGAATTATAATAAATATATTATAATGTATAATATTCTTAATATTTTGACATAAAATACACTTTTGTAGCACAAAACAGCTTCAACATCGTTTTATCGTTTATATAAACTTCACATGGTATATATATTCCATTATGCTCATCTTGAAAGATAATATGAAGACAACAAATTGATATTCGAATATATATTTAACATTAAATTATTATATATGATATAAGGATTTCAATTATACCCACAATGTAAACGTACAAATTTTCGCTTCACTTATTTATTCGATATTCCAAATTATTCCATCGAGTCATTTATAAATTGAGAAATTAAATGAAGGTGTCAAGTAACACTGTTAAATCAACTACCATTGAACAACAATATTTAATTCAATTTTGGATTCCAATAATATTTATTTTTTTTAATGTGTGTCAATATATAATTATTTCTCGTAACGACTTTATTACAGTTTTTGCAAAAAAATCTTGGACCTCCCAGACCCTCTGTCACAATGATTGTTAATTAATCAGATATCATTATTCAACAACGTAAAATTGAGTATTTATTCAGACTATATCTAATATACCTTCGTAGTTGTATCAATTATTTTTAATTATGAAATTGACGACAGTGTTCTTTAAATTTATTATATTGATTAAAAGTTCGATCACAAATTCTACAGAGATGAATTTTACCACAATCATGACGCAAGTGCGAGGTTAATGATGAACTTTTTGAATAACTTGCACCGCAGTTGGAGCAAACGAATGGTTTATTTTTCTTTGATTGATTTATTCGAGACTGGGGATTCCAGTAGCAAGTCATTGTCCTATGAGTTAATAGAATTCGATGTTTTGTAAAAGCCCTGTTGCAGTCTTGGCAAACATATTGTCGTGCTTTCAACTGTTCACTTGATTGATATTTTATCTCTGAAACAAGTGAATAATTTCGAAATATGATTAATATAATGTGGGTATTAATTTAGAGTAAAAACAATTTTTAAAAAAGTAAATAATATTAAATTAATAACGTCGTTGATTGATATTCCAATCCTACGAGAATAATTAGAAATTATAAAAATATTGCTATCGAATTAATTAAATGAATAAGAGAAATTTTTTAAAGTTGTCAATTTTAATATTATATAAATTTCTTACAATGTATTTAAACATTTTGGAATATACACATGTTTTAACTACAAATATATTTTGATTTTTTTTCTAGTATCTATGTTGTAAATCCAAAATTTCAATGTTTAACAATGTCTTAATTTACACTTTATAAAATATTAAACAAATGATTTTTCACAAAGAATATAAAAATTATTTTTTTATTTCATTTAAAAATTTATTCAACTTGAAATTGATTTATATAAGTATGGTCTCGACCTTTTTGATATTGGCATAATTGCCTAGTAATTTTTTAAATGCGTTTTGAATTGAAGATGATTAATATTTTATCGTGAACAAAATTCTAGTTATTTTACCAATAAAACTTCATATACAGTTTGATAAACAAATTTTTTTCAATCAAGTGCCTGCTTCGAGATCCAATGCATAAACATTTTCGCCTGGATGTTTCAATTTAATATGAAGAAATGAATTTCCTCGTTGTTTACTTCTAAAAGCACAATACGGACATTGAAACCGCGGATTTTTTCCACATTCATATTTCCGATGGCGCCATAAAGCAGTGGATCGACAATAACTCTTGCTGCACGTTGGACAGAAATGTTCTCTCTCTGGTGTGTTATTTAACATCCTCGGGTAAAAATAGTTCCGTTCTGTAAAAAAATTTAAAAAAATTTTCCAATTAAAATTAGGTAATTTTTTTTTTACTAATAATAATAAATTATAATTGACATTAATTATCCAATAGTTAATAAATTCACATTTAATTTTTATTCCACATTATATTAATGATTACAAATTATTAAAACATATAATATGACAATTATGGAATGAATTTTGTTTTTAATCGATAACTTATTATATTTAGTGTAGCTTTTTGATTATAATACAGTTACTCATCAGTTAAAAAAAAAATAATAAATAAATTATTAACATAACAATTCAATCGATTTTTTTTCTTAACGCATCAGTGTAATACATACACTTTTTGACCCGGATGACATTCACGAATATGTCTGTATGTATTGGGACGCTGTTTAGATCTCAAATCACAATAAGGACACTTAAATCTCGGTTCTTTTCCACATTCATATTTAATATGCCGTGATAAATTATTCGTATGTGAATAAACTCTGCCGCATCGTTGACACTCAAAACCGCCATTTCGATGATTGTATTGTCTCGATCTACGTGGATATGGCCAATGATTTACCACAAAGATTGAACCTGCAATAATAAAAGGACAAAACAGCCGCCGTTAAATAAGAAGTATTATAAATGTGAATTTTTTTTTACGAAAAAACTAGGAAGCATTAAATAAAAATAATAATACAAAATTATTTTTCACGATTCATTTGTAAATAAATTTATCAACTATTGGATCTATGGTGTTAAATAAACAATCGATTTATTCAATTTTAATACACAAATTAATTACAATTTTGTTTGGTAAAATTTTTTTTAAATTGTATTTAACGAATTTATAAAATTAATCAGAAGTAGAAAAAAAATTGTTTTTAATTTGTTGAGTTAATTGAATAATTTTGAATTTTTTTTGTTTACTCGAATTTGAGGATGGGAATGAACACGTGCAAGATGATCAGCCAAAGTATCAGGTCTTGAATAAAATCTTCCGCATATTGGGCACTCGCATCTGTAGGATGTGCGACCACATCCATATCTCGTATGTCTATTCAATGACGATGAATTCCGATATCGTTTTCCGCAAGTTGTACATATATAATTGCCATCTCTAATTGTAGAACGGTGTATGATTACTGGAAGCATAGAACAAAAAAAAAAGTTTGTCCTCAATAATGAGAAGAAAATAGTTTTATTTTATTCAATGAGAATTAAATTTATTTATTATCGATTATTAAATGTGTAAGGATAAAGATGAAAGAAACAGATTGTTAATTAGATCATTTAATTCAATTCAGATATATAAATAATCTGTCAAATCCTTAACCCTTCCATAGATTTACAATACAATAAAATTATTTCAACTACAATAGAGAATTATCAAAATGACTCAAATATATAATTTTTCACTTTATATAAATTTAATACCGAATAATATTTTACTTGAAAATTTTAAAAGTCAGAATAAATAGCCTCATATATTTAGCTACGAGTAATATTTTATTATCGAAAGTCACTTAATTCAGTGAAAAAAAAAAAAAAAAAAAAAAGTAAAAGTGCGCTCTAATTAATCCCACTAACGTGATGAACACAATTATCACTTAAGAAATATATATAAATTTTCATCATAGTTTTCAACTATTTGGTATATTTTTATTTGGCAATTATATTTTAAATTTGTGCGTTTTTTGTCCTTTTTGGTACCCACATTACTTTTAATTGTTTGTTCATATTCGTTTATATAAATATATTTATGAAATAAAAATATGAAAATTATAAAAAGGCTATTTGCTGATGGCTGTGCCACCATGTATGTTGAGAATGTGCTGCTTGAGATGATCTGGACGACAGAAGTATTTGCCACATAGGGTGCAGGTGAATGTGTAGCGTGATCCAAGGCCGCCGCATTCGTATCTTGAGTGTCTTGTGAGAGACGAACGTGAACGATATCCACGTCCACACATGACACATCGAAAACGAAGTTCACTGGGTGAACCACCTGTGTCCATTGACCCTGGACTCGCTGCAAGCATACAGGGAGGATTCCGATTTTTTTTTTTTTTTTTTTCATTATGAAAATTTATTTTACTCTCAAATTTATGACTTTGGGGCTTGATGACAGGAATTAAGAATCATTGATAACTACAGTTAAATATCGATAGTAAATTTTCGATACTTTGAATTTAATTATTGAATTTTGTATATTATATAATCTCTTGGAATTATCGTCTTTATTATGGTTAAAGTTCGACCTTCAAGCATTGATTTTGACTTTTATTTGATTTTGCCCGAGACTTTGCACACTGTCTTAATATAAAATAATATTTTTGCGTCATTCGATTGTAATTTCATAATATATTTTTCATTATGATGAGATAATAATTTAAATTTAGAATTCCGATTTCATATATTTCGTTTTTTATTCCAATCAATTTTTGATAACAAATATTACAAGACATGTAAAAGGAGAATATTCGACAGGTGTTTTATGCAAAGTCTCTCAATAATTTCAGGCGGTTATTTACATGCTGCCCCAAAATGGAAGAAAAAAAAAATTCTATCTCGTATTAGTTATTTAAAAATTTATACACCGATAGGTAAGTACAACAACCCAGTGAATAATATGTACCTCTTTATAATTTTTTTTTAAATGCACACCCGATTATTATAATTACTTCATTCATTCTGTACAACCACAAATACCAACAATTTCTTGAATAAAAACGAAAATACTATTTCTCTAAATAATTTTATATTCAAAAAAAGATTTAATATTCAATTCTTTTATCGAATAACTCTAATATTAAAGTCAATGACCCGCGTTTCAACAGCTGTGCTCACACAATTTATCCAGCATAATTAAACGAACCGATATGATCTTATTAAAATTCATTGATAATTATTCTTTGACGACGTTTTTTTTTTATCTGCGGTACTGATAACTACTTAAGCTATATCAACGATAAATTGATCTGGAAAATTTACTTTGATTAATAAATCTTTTTTAATAAAACTAATATGAGCAATTTAAAAAATCTGATTCAACTATTTTTTTTTTTAAATTATTTAGCATGAATTATTCATTTTAATAAAATTATCATTTCGCATATAATTTAACTACTCGCCTTAATTGTTACAAGATGATGACCTGAAAAAAGGAACTAGGGATGATAATTAAATAGAAATGTTGAAATTTATTTTCAAATATTTTTTTTATTAAATATCTTCATTATATTTCCAATCCAACAGTTGTTTTCAATGCAGACATGTTGTAATTCGATTGTCGAGTACAGATGTATCAAGAAATTCGAAGAGTACGAGTTTATTTATCTTAGAAAAAAAAAATATTTACAAATATCTTTGAGCCAGTTAACGACTTTAATTTTTGAGCAAAAATATTTCATAAAGAACTAGAAGAAAAAAAAATTTGTCTCAGTGATATTCGTAAAGATATTTTATGGTGCGAGAAATAAAACGACTCTACATCGATGACGAAATATATTTTCTTCTTGATGATGTTGTTGCAGCATCGGAATTCCAATGATGGTGTGTGTTGTACTTCTTGCGAATACGATCAGTGATTTTTTAGTCATAATTTTTTTTTTCTTTCAGTGAAGACTCGATTTTATTTGTACACTAGCAAGGAAAAGAAAATTAATGAGAAACAAGGTTTATATAATTTTGACTATTTTTTAAGTTTATTTACTTGAGAAATATTCTGTTTATTTTAATGAGAAAATTATGTATAATTGATTCACTGAATAAACAATATTATGTATGTGTGTTTCATTAAACGTATATGACGCTTATAGTAACATTTATATTGAAAAAATTTATAATTGCGTCATATTTATTAATCATAATTTGCAACATTATACTGTATACATGAACAACAGTTGTCATATCAATAGAGAAATCAAGTTAATCAATTAATTTATTTATTTACGAATAAGTAGATAGTGCCATTACCCTCAGCCATACACAACGACTTGCGCAAAGTCTCATACAAATACGAAAGACGTGTGTGAAATCAAAGTGTAGTGTCACTTTTTTTTTGAAACGCGAAAAAAAAAAATATATTAATAAGTGTTTAAGGAAAATTTAAACTGGAGAATTCAACGTCACGTATCAAAGAAATAAATGACTGAGAAACAGCCGAAAATTTAGTGAACAAATTAAATTTAAAAAAAAAAATAATAAATAAAAAAAACAAATAAAATTATAAATACGGTACTCGGAACGTGACGTTGACTTCCCAGGTGTCAAAGAAAACTGGTGAACGATGTCGTGAGAATCTCGAAGGGTATTGAACTATAGAAAGAAAATATATAAAAAAAAAAAAGTATATTCGAACGTTGTCCAATGACTTCATAGATGTGATGGTGCAAAAAATGTCGACACGTAGTTTCCTTGAAGCAACTTGATTCTCTTTCCTATAACGTCAAATGAAAAGAAAAAAATGAACACACACACATACACACAAATTAATCTTAATTGTTCAACAAACACACAACAATAATCTAAAAAGAATTTTGAAAAATTACAAATTAAATATGTGATAAATTTGAATTTGGATATAAAATCAATCTCAATTTCAACTAATGCTCAGGCGCCATGAGAAAAAGTTGATGAAGATTGATTAAAGATCCATGAATTCAATCAATCACATTAAAAAAAATTTTTTTTTTTTTGACTAAATGAATAATCGATGAGATACCTAATCGATCAATTGGAATTAAGCAGCTCATTCATACGTATACAACTTCTCTCAATGCACGTTGTGAAGAAATCCTTTTTAATCTGATGAAAGTTATAACTGAAATATAAACTTTTGATTTCTCAATAGCAATTACGCTAATATTACCTTTTACATAATTACGAATGAATTATATATACAATAATTATTTAAAGATAATATATATAATAATGAATGAAGGATAAAAAATGACGAGAGGAATACATATAAAATTGGAAATACATTTTGTATGAATAATCAGGATGTAAGTGAAAAATGTTATGAATCAAATAAAAATAAAAATTTCTTACAAATATAATTAAAATATAAAGGTCACCTCGTGTGCCGATACAACACACAAGATTATATACTTACGTTAAAAAAATTTATATCATTACCTATTGTGTACAAATGTGATTTTAATAATCAGATCTTCTTTCTTGATTTTATTAATCGTGTGTACCCATTCGAAAATTCAAATTAAATAAAATTATGAATTTTAGAATGGCAACATCACATTTAATAATTCACTGGAACCACAGCCTGTTTGATAAATGTAAAATCAAAATATTATCATAAAATATAATTAAAATTCAATGTTTCAATTAAATTAAAGTAACTGAAAATTATTGAAGATATAGATAAATGTATTAAAAAAATATGACTCTTCGTACAAGTATCGTAAATATATTGAAATTAATATTTAAAAAAAAAGATAAATTTAAATAGAGCATTGTGTTCCTGTAATAAAAAATTAGAATACAAATATTTAATATCATATAGAGCGTTGTGTGGGTAACAATGCTGCCTATGGAAATGCCAAATGTTTCAATTATCAATGAATAAAAAAAAAGTTATTCAATGGTATTCATCAGCTTTGACATCTTCAATTGGAATTGTACCGACTTGATATAATAATATATAGTCATTCTCATTCAATTTCATTCATTCAACTTATTCTAAACACATTTATACATAATTTCACACGTACATTAACGTACGAAATTGTATTTTATTAGCTGAAATATTGAAAAATATAGTACAATAAATTTTTTGAAATTCACGAGATGTTATCAATCAAAAGAAAGATTGAAACATGATCGAAATAAAATGTGTATGATAAACAAGACCTTGAACATAAGATTATTTATCATCTTATAATAAATATACATATATAAATTGGCTACTTATTATTCAAGAGGAAAACAATCGATAAGAAATTGCAAATCACATTATCAGACAGTTTGACATATATAAATGTTCAATAATAAATTATTATGAAGATAAAATGATGTAATGATATGTAAATTCAAAAAAAAAATATTTTTATACCTTCAATTACCATTTACCAATACTTTACCCAAAAGTTCATTGAACTTGTCTCGATGAGTCGCCATTTTTTTTTCTCTGCCAATGACCGATTAACAATCGCTTATCGTAATTCTCAAACCTCGGGCTTTAGAAAACTTGACAAAAAAATAATGTGAAGCTTGCTTGCACGAGATTTGATAGTTTGACACACGATTATTATCCAACACTTTTTTCCATTCCATCGACTTACGTAATCGAAAGTCAGAGATTTCAATCTTAAAGATTAGGAATTGATATTATCATTGAGTAATTCATCAGTCAAATTTTCTCAACGAAAATTTCAACCGTAATCATAAAAATAGATAAAAATTTCGAAAATCTGACTTTCAAAAACTGCGATACAAAGGAATATTTAATTTAAAAAAATTGAAGCATCTGATTTTCCTCTTCATTCTTCTTTATTAATTCTTCACCCTATTTTCTTGGAGGGAAAAAATAATTAGTAAACATACAACATAAAAAATTCTGTGAAAATCTGTAAAAATTAATAAATTTCATAATTGCTTCAATTTAACCATGACAATACTGAATGAGAAGTAGTGGCAAAAAAAAATTAATGATTGCATCACATCCAACTTTCTTCAGTATTCACAGAATAAATTTAAAAGCTCATTAAAACATAAATTACACAAAAGGTTACCATATTTATTATCAAAAAATAAAAAAAAAAAAAAAATTATTCACACAGTATTCAACATTCTTTCATTCACACACATATTTTTATATTCTTATAACATACGGTCTTATCGACCAACCATCAATTTCGATAGAAATAAAATGTTTCACATTAGCAAAATGATAATATTTCCAATGAGTCAAAGTTAGATTACACTTACAATAACCTAGAGCATCGAACTCAGTTTAATTTATTCACAATTTGCTATGGAAGAATTACCACACATCATTTACATAACATAATATTACACATAAAAATAGAATATACGAAAAAATATTCGTAATAAAAAAAAATCTGCAGAATTAGAGTAAAATCATTAATGATCAAAAAATACAATTCACAATAAATAAATAAATAAATAAATAAATAAATAAATAAATAAATAAGTCACCTTTTTACCATTACCAGATACCTTTTGAAATTTATTATGTTGCAGCTTCTTCTACTTCGTAAATAATTTAAAAAAAAAATAGCAGCACCAAGTATCTTAAAATATTTTAAAGAGACAACTCGTGTGCGCTTTATACTAAAAAAATCTGAAGATAACAAAGCAAATGCTTAAAAATTTTGATATCACAAAGGAAAATTTCCTTTCATATAAAATATTCACCATCAACCCATGAATAAAATGGTGAATAAAAATATTACATTGACAAAGCACAACGGAGCAACGAGCAAAAGGAACGTTGCTCCCAGTCATAAAAATTCTTCTTTCTTCTTCCATTGGCATTGATGATGTGAAGGAAAGGTCAAGGAACTCTCGTCAACAATTCGAGAAATCGCTCGATTGTAATATGAGAGCTACTAACCCAAGTACACTTTCCTCTCTTCTTTCTTCATTCTCCCCCATTTCTTCATTCTCCAAGTTGCGTATATTAATTCTTCTTCATTAATATTTCCTAAACACTTTTTGGAAGTAAAATACATCAAAATAATAAATACATAACAAGACATAATAACAATGATTCATGATACACGAAAATAATGAAAATTACTGAATACGAAAGTGGTACAATAACCATAATGAATTACAAACATGTGATAATAAATTTTTTTTTTTTAAACGTGAATGATATCGCAATGTTTTTCTCTCTATTTTTAAATTGTTGAAAAAAAAAATGTCACTAATTTTAAAACGTTAATCATAATAACAATATTATGTACCATAATTGGAGGGTGTTAATATATAAATAAACATATAATATGTATGAATATGTATATGAAAATAAACATACATAATATATGAATATGAATTGATATTTATAATCCATATACATACGTAAGAAAATATGCATTATATAGGTATACATATAAATAATCGGGTTAATAAAATATTTTGATGTGTATGCGTTACGAACAAAGAAGCAAGTTATGTACACATAGGTTAGTTGAAAATTTTAATACATATACATGTACATAGACACAAATATGTAAATGTATATGTATAAATACATCATAAAAATGTTTTATGCGTATGTGTTGAAGAGGTGCACGAGTTCAACTCACAAAAGCAGCCATTTTTAAATTCAATATAATTCGAATGTTTACAAAATTAAATTCCATTTTTTTTTTTCATACATACACCACCACCAATTTTGTTTACTTTTTTTTTTCACGATTAAACACAAAATTCTTCTACTTCTTAATAGCTCATTTACTTTCGTACGCATTTGTGAGAGTCACGTACACCTATATATATATTATATATATGAGTTAAGAATGTAAATTACACTACTAAAGAAAGCATGACATGCAATACAAATTACCAAAAATAATGGCATAACGTAATGGATATTAATTAATATATATTTTTTCTTTTTTTCATTCTGTCGACGTTGAGGATTTTGCTTACACATTTGGTATATATATAATGACAGGGAAAATTATTTCAACGTATGAATGCCGACTCTCTTTCTCTTGATAATTCCAGGTGATGAATAAAAAAAAAAAAAATTGAGTGAGAGAACAGGTGAAATCAGAGAAAAAAAAAGACAAAATGAATAAACATGAGAAATAATGCACACGGGTGTAGAAATGTGGTACAGCAAATGTTTTCCCCTCGTGCTAATGGGAAAACGGGACAAAGCCCAGGAATACAATTCATTTTTCCATAATTGATTATTATTCAATACATGAAATTAAATAAAAAAAGGAGTGACGACAGTGGGTTCAGAGCGAGAGAGTGGCTAATCCATACGTTTACTTACATAAAAATAATAACAGACAAAAGTGTAAGCGTGCCGTAATTTTTTTCTTTTGTGAGCACACTTTAATAAATTACCGTAATATGATCACGATTATCCAAGAGTATCCTCTTATTTTTTTTTATTTCTACTAGGTATGTACGTAAATAATTACTACCAACAGAGAAAAATAAACACGAACACGACTACGTGGGGGTGGTTTTCTTGAATATTTTTTTTTTCAGGGACTTTTGTTTTTGGGGATTTGAGCAATTCAATGAACGAAAACGATGCATTTGAAGTTTCAATACTAAAGTACTGAAATTAAATTGACAATTATTTTTTTTTTCGTTTCATTACTCAAGCACAAAACTACAATAGCATCCCTTTTTTTCATTGTCACTCATTCACAAACATTTAAAATCGATATTTAATCATTCTACGCGCTGCAGACAACGTGGTGCAACAATCGGCTCGTATAAAACTTACCCCTCATTTATTCATTTATTTAAACAAATTTATATACTTGACAATTTGTTTTAGCTTTTGAATTAAATAACAAGGGCGCTATTAAGAAAAAAATAATTAATGAAATTTTAGAAGAAGCCAAGGCCTCATTGTAATACATAATTAAAAAATAAAAAAAATAAAAAAAAAAAAGAAAGAAAAAACCGTTAGAAAAATCGATTCAAGGTAACAAGTCTCTGATAGTGAAACAAAACGACCATCGCTATCAATGCGAACGTCTACACGTTCATTCATTTCATTTACTCCGCAGTCTTATTAACAATAACAATAAAAAAAAAAATAAACCAAATAAAAAAAATCGTCGTATCATTTTAGTAATAGCTCGTGTAATAATAAATTCAATTACGGGAATTTTTCCACCGTATTTTATCATTTGACCCATTTGCAATTTAAAAAAAAAATTTCGGCGAAATTCCTTATAAAACCGACCGCTAGCATTGACAGAGAGGTCGTTCCCTCTCTCTCTCTCTCTCCATGATTACCTTGAAACATCCCACGTTGGATTGCCGTATGTGCCCGGCAATCTGCCTACTACTGTCCAAAGTACGGAAAATTAAATTTGCCACGAAAAAAAAAAAAAAAAAAAAAAAAAAAAAATTCATATGTATATACGCATGTGTTATTTCGCATTTTCGCCGTTAAAAATCTGTGATCGCCTGTAATACGATTGACGTCGCTCTTTTGAACGATTCACATCTGCCACCCGACAGCTGTAATCGCACAGCATGTGCCGCCTCCGGCAAAATTTTTAACAGATAGAGACACGAACAGCTGCGCGGCTGAAAATTTGCAAATTCTCCTTCTGAACTTTATATTTGTACATGTATCCACATATACATAATATTTTTTCTTGTCTACACATACGCACTTATTATACGTAATGTGCCAGTGAACGCGGCTATCTTTCAATCAATAACAATTGCGCAACCTCCTCGTTAAAAAATCGACTGAAGTTTATCGACCTACGTGTCGCGCGAGAGTATAAGCCAACAAGGCAAATCTGGGTCATAGACTCTCTCAATTCTTCCTTTTTCTTTTTATTATTATTCTTTATCATCCTCTTCTCACGGTATGTATATTATTCTCTTTGTCAGATCATTAAAATTACCATACATATAATAAAGACGAGAGAACGAAAAGGTAGAAAGAAAAAAAAACCAACGAAATTATTTTCTTGCGAATATTCGTCAGCAAGACTAGTAACACGACTCCTAGTGGTTTCCATCTCGCATAGACGTTGTTTTATATTCAAAATATATTTTTGTGTATGTATGTGAACCCCGCAGATTCGCCATAACCACTCTTACACATATATTCACATACAGGCATTTAGTAAAGCGTGCACAATCGCAATGGCGGCTTCATCTCTAAGCTCGGTTCAATAGAGCCCAAGGCCAGTGAGTTTTCGTGGGAACGTCTCGACTAAAACGTGAGTGTATGTATATATATATAGATATAAAAATCTTTCTCGTTCTACTCTTTCCACGTATGTATCCCCCCCTACCCGCCATCTGCTCTTCTCATCTGTCTTCGTTTCCTATGAACGATCTTATGTGCAAATTGCTTTGGTGAAACCGCTCGCGCTACTGAGTGGGGAAAAGAGAGATTTTTTTTTCTTTTCAGTTCGCAACGAAAAAGAATGTCTCGCATAGAGATAAGAAATTTCACGATGGCGAATATAAATATATATATTTTTTTTCTTATATTACACAGCTGTTGTCATCATAATGGCTAGTTGGTTTTGTATTTTTGATTATTTAAATTCTGTTCCAAGTGAATAACTTTCAATTTTCTATTAATTTCGTTTGTTGAATATAAATGGAAATAAATATCGTGCTTATTTGCGCACACCCTCTTCTCTCCTTTCTTTTGCCTATTGGGAATGTTAAGAAACTAACACGGAATGTCCTTTTTTGCTTATTAGGATATTAAATTTACGACTAGATATTCACCGGATTTTTTCGTATTTTTATTAAGCTAGACGACGATTCGAAAGAATTAATGGCTAGTTATTTTTCGCTCGCGGATTTCTTCTCGTTGATCATTTTTGTGATTTAGAATGATGACGCTTCGTGGGAGAGAGAGATCGCAACTCCGCGTTACGGGACCGAGAGAGTAAAAGAGAAAAAAAAGAAAAAAAAAAGGCATGAGTAAGAGAGTAAAAGAGAATAAGAAGAAAATTTAAGTAAAATTAATTTGTAAAATAGATGTAGATTTGATGAAATAAAATACAATAAATTATCTCTATCGGTCTCGCATCGCGTTGTAGCGGATAAATTAAATTTTTAAAAATATAAGTATATAACCACAAATTATATAAATATGAAAAAAAAAATTAAAAAAAAAATGTAATAAAAACATACGTGCCCTGATAAAAATAATTTTATAGCTTTTTCAGAGACCGTGCTACGCTTGAATGTTACCGACATCTTGGTTGAACCACGTTATCCAGCAACGATGAAGTAATAAAAAAAAAACGCCTCAGCACACCTGCGCAACGGGCACTTCCTTCCGAAATTCATTTAATTTTTCATTGTCTACTGCAGAGAATTTAATATGTAATTTACATTTTCTTTTTTTTTTTTTTGCTCAAACGAGTTTTGCTTTTGCTTTAAATGAGTCACAATTAAAATATCTGGTCATAACAATTTTCTTCAATAGTACAATTACTCTATATCAATTATTGAATCTGTCAATATGGCTTGGACTCATTTATAAAAGCATATAAATAAATAAAAAAAATAATAAAAAAAATTCAATTATTTAATTATTAAAAAAAAATATTGTGAAAACAAATAATCATTCAATATTGATATGTAAAATAGCAGTTCATTAATTTCTCTGATCTTTGGTGTCCCGAAAATAAATAAACACTACGAATATATAAATGAAAGACAAATTGAAAATTAATCAAATGAAAAAAAAATTGATATGACTCGCGATAATTAGCAGATTATGGAGTGCCTGTTGTTACGGGGACTGTGGACAATTGATAAATGGCCAGGATGAGCCTACCTTGAGAGTCGCGGTGGGCCTGCGCGGCCTCCTGTGCCGCAAGAAAGACTTCATCAGTTGTTCCTGGGGCTCCTGCGACAGAACCAACTACACCACCGGCATTACTTCGATCACCAGATACGTGCCACGCCGCAAGACCTACATATTCATGAACAAACAAAATAAAACAATGCAAGGAATCAATTGATAAATTAAAAAACTAAGTTAAAACAAAATAAAAACAAGAAAAAAAATCATCACTTTTGGAAAATGCATTTATAAATCTTCGATAATTTCATATAACTTATACAGTCATTTTATTGTGCAAGTTTATGTCAAGAAGTCTACTACAAGTATTTAACGTTGGCAAGTAGAGATATATCTACACACAACATATGTGCAAACTTCGGTATTATACTTATAAATATTAATTTTATTTTCTTCTAATAACACTATGTAACATAATATTCATTTAAGCGATTCAATTTTACTATAAATAAATTATATAATACTGTTTAACTTCAGTCTATTAAAGCTTATAATTTGCACTTAAAATTCGATCCCAACTTTTATGATTTTATTTTATTTCTTATCAGTTCATAATAACTAAACACCGCTGATCTAAGATTATTTTCGAGCAAAATCACCATTATACCTGGACTAATATTTCAATATTATATATAATCATTTATATTTAAGAATTTCTTCTTTTCAATACAATACGTGAACATGTCGATGAGAAATAATTAATAATTAAATACACTTAGTATTGATTAATTATTTGTTAATTAAATGAATGAATTATTATTGCCGGTGTGGCACCAATGTACTCGGCTGTCTCCATCGTCGTCTGACGACATTTAATTTCTTCAGATAAAATTGCAGGGTAGAACGATTGATACCATACATCTCTGATGCTTGAGTTGTGCTAATGCCCTTCAGCAATATCGCTTCCAACGACATTTTTACTGAATCTAAACTATATTTTCTACCCTGTTTGTTGGCAAGCGATTTGAGTAACGCGGATACATCAACGTCCGGACGCGGCCTCCTCATGTTCGATACCTTTTTACATTCGAGGAAATGGGAGGTCCAATGTGTACCATCACCTCCTCCATCAACGACATCATCGACATCAACCGAATAACCTCTCCTACGAGACCGCGGTCCCGCTACCCCCCCACCTGCAACGAGGAAACCGAAGCTCTAGTGTCCGCCAAATGAGTTTTACTTTCCGTTAATGAAATTAATCGTGAGAAAAGAAAATGAAAAATGATATGTAAATATAAAGATTAATTTAAAAAAAAAAAAAAAAAAGTGCCACGTATCGCGTTCTTTTAATGTGCGCAACTCGACCTGAATAATATATAATTTTTCATATGTATTTTATCAACTTCAGCTGATAAGAATGGATTAGATTTGAAATGCTCTTGTGTGTTTAATAAATAACTGTATTTCTGTAATGTGAAAATATATCTCTTTATTGTGCCAGCGCTTTAGAGTTCTTTTTTATTTTTTATTTTATTTTTTTGTTATATTAATTATGAATTTTTGTTTCTCTTTATGTGCAATTAAATTTTTTTTTTAGACCCCGAAGGAAAATAGAATTTTTGAGTCTTATTGAAGTAAATCGAGGAATAAAAATAGAAAAAATGAAAATTGTTTTGAATTACTGTGATAAAAAATTATAATTTAACTTACCAGGATGTTGGGAGGGATCGTGAGAAGGGCCAGCTCTGTTGTTATCTTGTTCCATTTCATTTTGGTCATTCAAATCATCGTCAAGCGTTAAATCTTCGACACTTTCCTCAGGGTCCTCCAGGTACTCAGACTTTGGCTCAATCAGTGCATCATTAGGCTCAGGTTTTTCTATTGGCATCTGTAATAGAAAATCCCAAGCGTCAATAAAAAAAATTATATCAAAATCTTGTTTATTCTATCAATAAATGAGAAGAAGAAATAAAAATAATTTTAAATAAAGTGTCCCATGTCGTTTCCGCGCTGTAAAAGCCATGAAAATTATAAGACAAACAGCAGGATAGTAACATGATTTTCCTCTACCAACGAGCGAAAGAAGAAACGCCAAGAGAGCAAAACTTCCATTAGGCGTTGGTACAAAAATTCTTATTTGTATTGTAATAGAATTTTTCTCATAATTACAAATTCTTTTTTGTACTCACTTGTAACATTTCGTCGGTAGATTTGGTCAGCTGTTGCATTAGCGCCGACCTACCGAGAGGATCTGTAGAGTCAACATGAGATTTTTCATCGACAACAGGTGCAATACCAAGAGCGGGTGCATTCATTTGCTGAGGCATATCGCTCGAGTTTGAGGCTTCGTGGTTATCCATAGAGCTATCATCGCCAATACTTCTTCTTCTGAATCTCTTTCTTTTCCTCGCAGTTGGACTTTGGGAGCCTTCCCTATAAAATTGAAAATTCAAATGAAATGAGTAATCAACAAGTCATTAAAAAATTAAAAAAAAAGAACAAAAATAAATAAATAAATAAAATCAAGTGAAAATTATTTGTTATATGAATAAAAATATTTACCTGGAGGTAATTCCTTTAGGTAATTGAGGACTAGCCGAATCTTCTGGCAAATCGCTCACTGATACTTGTGCCAAACTTTGTCTAGGAACTTTTGTGTTCTTTTCTATTGTGAGACCGGAAGACGCGTGTGGAATGTCCAACGATGTTGCTGTGGGCTGTGAGACAACCTTTTGCTGCCTTGTTTCTGTTTTGTTGTTGCTGCTACTACCACTGTTACTACCGCCCGTTTTACTTTCTGACAGACCCTTAATTTGTAAAGACTCAGCCGCCTTCAATAACGCTGCCAATTGGTCTTGGGAGATATTCACTTCTCCCCTGTACATGTAGTCCATCATGGCTTTTAATTCTTTAAATTTTACATCTTTTAGTATGAAGACAGGGTGTTTATCATAGTGTTCGTTGAGGAGGCCCTGTAATAATAACAAATACGAATTAATAAAATACACTTTTCATCAATAAAATATTTTATATTATAAAAAGACGAATCAGCAAAGTTAAACAAATGATTATTTGATTCTATTCGCTTCAATTCATGGAATTTTATTTCATGGTAGAATAAACACAATAGATAAAAAATTGAATCGCAGGGTAATATTTCAGGGCAAGTGCCCTCTGTGCAATTGCCGGCCATCTTGCTTTCCCTGGTATTGATCAGGGGTAAACTACCAGGCGGGGGATTCGGATTGGTCCCCTTCTTTCTCCATCACTTCTCTTCCTTCCTCCCCGCCCTTTCTGTCTCCCAGGCTTGTTCTACTCTCTGCCCGCCATCTTGTTTCAACATTACCTTCTCTCTTTCTCTCTATTTGGTATTGATCTAACTCATAACGCACCGGCGAAACAAAGGATTGAATAGAAAATTAATGTCGCCCGACCCATTCCCATTGATAATCATTTTTTTTTTCTCTTCACAATTTCTCCTTCATGCTCATTTCCTTCTTTATATCCAATAATAAAATTCCATGACTTCCAGAAGCATTTAAATATTTAATGATATAATATAAATATAATTATCTCACCTCAAAGTATGGACTGCACGCGGAGAGGACTACTTTGTGGGCCTTTAGATACTTTCCCTCCGCCGCCAGAGTGCAGTCAACCAGCGTACCACTCTCCAAGAGTGTGTCGAAATTTTGAATAAGTGTTGTTTGATGATTATTCCATCTCAAACAAAATTGTTGGTCGTCCTCCATTTCTTCGTTCTCTCGTTTCTGTATAGATTTAACAATTTACAGATATAATCACCATGTAAATAAATTAAATTGCAAGTAGATAGATGTGATTCAGTATCACATTCGGTCAATGTCGTGATTCAACAATCAAACACGATCAACAATTTAAGAAAAAACAAAACAAAACAAAATATAAACCAGAAATAAATGTGAAAAATAATATGGTTTCAGTCTTTTTTGGCACAAATTAAAATGCTACCTAAGCGCGATCGCGTGCATTTGTGCGTTATCGCCTAGACTCATTGATTAAATCAATTAATATAAAACGGGCGGATGGTGACGCGACGCGAGACGAAAAGCTCCGAGACGATGGGGCTAAGCTTCCAAAATGGCTGTATGATGCAAGCGCGTTCATATGCCTGGCCTTTTCCTTTGTGCGTGTCCTCCTAACGGTAATAAATTGTAGTGGGGGACACAGTGCGGGATGAGAACAACCGAAGTATTGCGCATGCGCACCATGGAAACTTCGAGGCATCTGCGCGCCGCGTTCCTGCGCACCAAAGTGACCGAACAACTGCCTGTTCTATACCAGGGATGGCCCACAATCTCTAGCTAGTCCCCCCCGACTTTTCCAGGAACGGATACTCGATTACACACTGATTTAATATATATATTACAGTGACAATAACGATAGTAATAATTATGATGATGATAGTAAAATAATTGGATCTTTAGAGTTTATTCACCGATAGACAAAACCCCTCCCTATTGATATCAAATACCAGACAATAAAAAAAAAAAGAAAAGATATGAAACGAGGTCGAGTGATTTTTGGCAATATATTTCTATATAAAAAAATTTAGTTTCAACAAGAATTGATAATGAAAAATCAATTGAATAAACTTTTATGCTATTTATTCAAATTATTGTTGAAGAAAATAAAAAAAAATAATGAAGTGAGCGACCCCTGTACAGATTGAATATTCAAATCTATCAGTAAATAAAGCTACATATGAATGTATGTATGTATGTATGTATGTATGTATGTATGTGGTCGTATAAGATAACGTATTGTACAATCATTCACGCTTATGCGATACCGGTTGCGTAATCTATTTATATTATTATCTGATACATACGAGCAATAAGAATATTACGGCAACAACGTGTAAAAAAAAAAATTTATTATGTATAAAATTTTTTTCATGTTTTTCTTTCTCGTTATTGCCGGCGTGTGACCAAGTGAGTTATAGCCTCGTACACTGGGACAAATTTATATGTATCGATAATAATAAAAATAAAAGATAAAAAAAAATGTAGACAGAACACGCGCTTCTTGTTAGTTACTTGAACCCCACAAAACATTTGTCGAGCCATAAATCCCCCTCCTTGCTCCTTAAACTCCCCTGGAAACGACGACAACGGGGGCACTCAACATGGCCGACAACAGGGTCGCGCCCGGACAAAATGGCGAAAACTCAAATGAAAATTGTATCAGTACAACGGTAAATAATTGAATCACTACGCAAAAATTATAATCTCGAATGAAATCAATTTTTAATAAACAAATAATATCGTAGTTATATTCGTTGATAAATGGATTAAATAATTGTATGATTAATAAAAAAAAGGATTGATATTTCAAGAGGGCGGCGGAGACTTTTCCAGCATCGATCGCATTTACAAACGGTTCTCAATGCACATTGGCTATCACAAATATGAAACGAATTATTGAACTATCGAACGACATTCACTCTTCTTTTTTAATCATGAAACAAATGATAATAAAATTTATCTTGAATAAATTCTATTTAGACACTCACCAGTGTGAAGTACAAAAAAAAAAGAAGAATCTAATATCACAGTGTTATGATTAATTTAAATATTTTTTTGAACGTAAAAACGAAGAAACACCCTGGAGCTTCCAACACGACGTATGTGCTTCAAACGCTGCCCTTCACGACAATGGCGTACGTTTCATTGCGCAGCCCCACTTTTACCAAACCGTCACACCACCACCGACAACCAACTGCCGTGGCAACGTCGGTAACCGTGAGAGTAGTGGGGAAAAAAAAAAATTGCCGACTGGTGGAGCGCACGCCGCCCCCGGAAGACAAAAAAATTCAAATAAATAAAATAAAATCAATATATATCTTGTCGAATTAGTACACAATTCAATAACGTACTAATTATTCGTATGACGCAAATAATAAACCACGAAAATTAATTAACAAAATAAATTGAGGTTATGAAACTTATTTCCGCTTTAATTGCCGTACTTCATTCATAAAATGAAGCAATTGATAATTATTGGTTCTCTCTCGATATGTTATGCAAATGAAAGAACCAACAATATTCTAATATGAAAAATAAAAAAAGATTGAATCCATATTGTTGAACGTATTGTATTATTTTCAATTAATAGAAAGACATAAATTTATATCTTCAAATAAAAACTATCGTTTACGATCGTAGATAAACATACAAAAATTTGTATTCATGTATTTACGCAAGTGATAAAAATATGGTTTTAAAATCCTTTTAGTCTGAAAGCTATTCACATACACAGACACACACACGATGAGACATTACGATAATGGCGGACTAGGCGACCTCGGGCAAGACAAAATGGCGAAAATTCAGTGAGAAAAAGCGCGGAAAATCTACGCGACAGAAATAATTATAATAAAAAAATTTTTTTTTAATTAGATATTTCATTGAATAATCACAAATAATGCAATAATTATTAATTTGGTTTCTCGATGTGGACACGTATTTCAATAAAGAATCACAAACGAGGAAAACCACGAGACAACCCGACTTCTAATGAGAAAGGACGCCGCGTCACCATTTCATACACTTTTCATAATCATCATAATCACAGAATTTCAACGAAAAATATCACAAATGTAAATTATAAAAAAAATAACATCATGCACAATGAATATTGATAATTAAATCTTTACTCACCTAACGTTGGCACAGTCAAAAATATCACAAGAATAAAATGTTTCAAGGGGGGAAAAACTACGCGTCCGGGTTTTGTCCGGTCCTCAGCGTTCACTACCCGAGCGTCGTGGGTTCTTTTTACACAATGGCCGCGGTCGTACGCGTTAACGATCGACAAAACTGCTGGCAAACGGCAACCAGGACAAACGGAAAGTCACGCAAAATAGTGGGGAGACGCGGCGCACAAGCATCAATTTCGTTCTCTGCGCAGTATCAACTCACTGGTGGGAGTAACAGTAGAGTAAAATTTCACAGGACCGTATCAACTTCACACATTCCCCCAAAATTATTTACGAAAATTTTTCCATCATTACCATCATTACATTAAATAAACAAAACAAAATACAACAACAAATATTTCATACAACATGCATTATAAACAAATAAAAAATATCAAGTAAATATTAATTTTTTCAATTTAATCACTGATTAGTACGACAGTATGCTGACATACTTAAATATACAAAAGGCACATGGAATAAATTTATTTGTGCTCTCCTGATGATCCTTTAGTGTAAGCATTGAATGCATGTATGTATATACATATTGTATGGTGTTTCTGTTGGCGAACTTGCGCCGGTTCCGGTGGTGGGAAAAGGCGTGGGTTTCCGTTGTACGGTGCGTTCACCGCGTAGCGCAACCGCCAGGAGTGGCGAAAGGAGCGCGGGAGAAGTGGAAAGCCGGGAAGAGAGAGCCGAGGAAGAGAATCGGGGTCCACAACAAAATCGCTTAATCGCTTTGCGCCACCGTCCGCTGCGCTACGGGAACGCAAACGGAATCGTGGTAACCGCTCTCTCGTGTCTATCGCGAGAGACTTTTCAGCCACACTCCAACTCTTGTCTTTCACTTGACAGTGTGTGCGATTGTGCTTTATATTAATATAAATATAAAAAAATTTCAAAACCCCGGTGCAATATCGTATTGTGTTATTAAATTTATTATTAATATAAATTATAAATTATTGTTTTATTTATCATTTAATATTTCTTATTTATTTTTTATTATTTTCAATTTATATTTATTGTGTGACAGCTGTCAATTATTATAATAGATAAAAAATAATAATAATAAATTACGTGACATTGGACTGTATTGGTTTAGTGACGTTTAAGGAAAAATAAATACGAGAAAAGAGACAATAATATTGTGGATTTATTTTTATCCATATATAAAGAGGAAATAATCCTTCAATAGAATTGACAAGAGGGGCCTTCTAAGGCCCACTATTCACATATATTTTATCATCATTGTCAATTCATTTTCACGAGCTGACTTGACGCACGGGTAATGGTAAGGTACGAAACAAAATACAATTAATTATTTATTTAATTTATTTATTATCCTTGTCATTTAATTTTCAATGAAATCAGAGAAAGAAAAAAAGAAAGTGTGCAAAAAGAAATATATAAATTTGTTGAAAATTACATTTGATTAATATTTTAATGCGCATGTAAAATTTTTACCCGTTAATTTGACAGCTAGAGAACGTGGATTTGTTTTGGTAGAATATGATACCCATATATATACACATATACACATACATATGTATATATATATGTATAGGGGTACGACGCATTGGGCGACGCGCGAGATTCAAATTATTCCTGTTTATTAATTATTCAAAGTGCCCCTAATTATTCATTTTTAATATTAATTTTTTTATTTATTTTTATTTTCAGTAGCTCATGATGTAATTAATTGAATTCATTATAATTAATGTTCATTTAATGTGAATTAATTGACGATAATAATTTTATTCTATTCCCGCCGTTTGGATTTTAAATAAATTTAAAGTCATTGGGTTTGTGTCACGTGCGTTTCAATTTTTGTCCAATAACAATCGATTTCACTTGCACGCATTTTGCTTTATATACATTGTACCGTAATGTACCGTATACATACGCGTGTACATAATAATTTAATGCACTGCCGTTGTATATCGTTACGTCATTTATCCTTGGATTCCCGTGGGGTAATCGACTCTTCCTTATAGTCGCCGACACGATTATATACCCCATTCGTCCTTCAATTATCTCTTACCGTAAACACTGGGACATCAAGCCATTCACATGCATCTATATAGATATGAATAATATATCATACAATGCCAGATGTAAATACGCACGTGCAGTGTATCTTTAAGGAACATGTGCAATAAAAAAAAAAGTTGAAAGAAAAAAATAATATTGCAAAAATTATTTTATTACAATATCTTTTTTTAAATTTTATTTTTATTGACCTAATTCCACTTTTGAATTATTTATTGAAATGCGAGTAGAAAGGATTTTTTTTTTATCACTGCAATTTATTAATATTCATAAGCAATAATGATTTGTTCCTTAAATTAAAAATAGATTAAATTTAATTATCATATTGTTTGATATAAAAATAAGTAAAGAATCATTGATTTCTTTTTGTGCCTCTTTCTTTTTTTTTTTTTCTCTACCATTTTGTATTTATTTATTTATTTGTATTTTATTTTTTTTTCTTCTTGTTTTTTGTTGTTAACGACCACAAGCACGTAGTCAGTGTTCTCTCGCAGTGATAAAGAGAAATGCTGCCTAGAAAGCAGGTCTTGAGTTGAATCTAGGCCACCCCGATGCCGCCATACACATTCTCCACAATTTTACTGTTCCTTCTCTCGGCCTTGCTTACTCGCTTCACGTCCGTTTCTCGTCGAGAGCGGACATTCTCGCCTTCTGCCTCTCTCTCTCTCTCGATCATTCAGTATCTCTCTTATATTTTTTTCTCTCCTTTTATTCACTGCACGATGAACTCTATTATTCAAAAATTCGTGCAAAAATTTTATCTCAATGCGCTATTGTGAAGAAAAAAAAAACAGAAAAAGGATTAAAATAAATATACATAAAAGCCAAACGAAAAACGACAACCCAGAGGATGAGTTTGGATCGATCGTCTTAAAGTAAACAAGAGAGAAATGTATATATAATATACACGGAAAAAATACAAGCGAAAAAATAAACAAAAAACACAAGGAAAAAAAAATGGACGCTGATCCATGTATATGTATAATAAACTGCGGTCGAAGACGCATAACGTGAAATGTCGTGGTTGACACAACGCGCGTTGAAGATACTCCAATGAAAGGCGAGAGAAGTTTTATTCTTTCTCTGTTACACTATACCTTTTTCGATCATGCCATTCTTGTCTTTGTCATTTTCTCTTTTGTCCCCCTTCCAACGTGATACCGTGAGTTCTTTCCCTCAATTTCCCTCCCCACAATAATACTCGTTCATTTTTATTTTACTTTATTTTATTTTCTTTTTTTCCTTTATTTTTTTCTTATATTTTTTATATTCCTCTCCTTCTTCCCGTAGCCTCTTCGATTTTTCTCCTTCTCCTTATATCTGCACCTCCTTCACCTCTTTCCTTCCTCAGTGTGCGATATCTACCGTTATTCATCCGGACATCTTTGGTCATTTTTCATTCTTTTCGCTCGTCGTATCTTTTTCTTCATGGAAGTAAGAGAAATATAAGACTAATGCGTTATATATATTTATATGTATAGGAAGCAACGCGGCTGCACACGTAAAAGGAGAATGAATAGAATGAAGAGATGGAAAAAGATGAAGGAAAAGAAGTGCAGGAGGGAATTATCCGCTTCGCCTTGTACTTTTGCTCTTTCTTCTCGCGCGCACTGGAAGCAGACAACTTCTTTATTCTTTTTTTTTTTTTT